>AWOL01S0021652.1:99439-113896 GCA_000715115.1 Nicotiana otophora | reverse complement strand
GGGGTAAGGTCTGCATACACACTACCCTCCCCAGACCCCATCAATGGGATTCTACTGGGTTGTAGTTGTTGTTGTTGTTGTCTAATAAAGAGTACAAATTTTGGTACGCTTAATTATTAAATGGTAAAAAGATAACCTTCTTCTTTTGTGAAAAAAATAATTTCCATCTTTACAATAAAGAAAATCTCATAAACGTTCTCATATTATGTGTATAATTTAAAGCATGTTCGAAAGTAGTAATATTAATAACTATATAATATCATATTTTTCGAACTATGTTTGCAAAAAATGTTTCACTCAAAATACCATATCAAATATATATAACAGTATCAAGGTTGTTATACTTACGGGGTCTTACAAAACAAAGTCACAAATCCTTTATAACCTCGTGAATGGTTTTAATCCCTTCAAGCTCATATGGATTACTATGACTCGTCCTAATATTAAATTACGGGATGTAACAAAACCTCACTATATCCTTATTCATTCTCCTTCACCAATAGTGCCGCCTCAAGTCCTGATACATCTTCACGGCCCTCGGATGAATGGAATACCGCAAACTGTGGGCCTCCTCAAGAATCAGCTCACGTAGCCCATCCAAATTAGGCACACAAATCTAACCCTGCATCCTCAATACCCCCATCATCCCCAATAGTAATATCGCTTGCATCACCGTGCTGAACCGTGTCCTTAGGGACAAGCAAATGGGATCATCATACTGCGCTCTCTTATGCGATCATATAAGGAAGACCGAGAAACAACACAAGCCAGAATCCGACTGGGCTCCGAAACATCTAATCTCACGAACTGGTTGGGCAAGGCCTGAACATCATCTGCAAGTGGTCTCTCACCAACAGGAATAAATGCAAGGCTACCCATACTCACTAACTTTCTACTCAAGGCATCGACCACCACATTGGCCTTCTTGGGAGAATAGTAATATCATAGTCCTTTAGCAGCTCAAACCATCTCCGCTGTCTATAAATTAGATCCTTTTGTTTGAATAAGTGCTGGAGACTATGATGGTTTGTAAATACCTCGCAAGACACACCATAGAGATAGTGCCTCCAAGTCTTCAATGCATGAACGATGGCAGCCGACTCCAAAAAATGAACAAGGTAGTTCTTCTCATGGGGCTTCAATTGTCGCGAAGCATAAGCAATCACTCTACCCTCCTGCATCAAGACACACCCAATACCGATCCGAGAAGCATCACAATACACTATACAAGAACCAGAAGTTGAAGGTAGCACTAGAACTGGAGTTGTGATCAAGGCAGTCTTGAGCTTCTGAAAGCTCTCCTCACACTCATCCGACCACCTGAAAGGAGCACCCTTTTGGTTCAATTTGGTCAAAGGCGATGCAATAGACGAGAAACCTTCCACAAAGAGACGATAATAATCGGTGAAGCCGAGAAAGATTCAAATCTCCGTAGCTGAGGACGGTTTGGGCCAACTCTGAACCACCCCATTCTTCTTCAGATCTACCTAAATCCCCTCACTGGACACCACGTGCCCCAAGAACGCCACCGAACTAAGCCAAAACACACACTTGGAGAACTTGGCATAAAGCCTCTCCTCCCTCAACCGCTGCAATACCACTCTCCAATATTGGGCATGCTCCTCCTAGATACGAGAGTACACCAGGATATCATCAATGAATACTATGACACACGAGTCGAGATACAACTGAAATACATTGTTCATCAGCTGCATGAATGTTACTAGGGTGTTGATCAGCCCAAAAGACATCACAAGGAACTCATAATGACCATAACCGGACCTGAATGCTGTCTTTAGAATATCTGAGTCCCGAATCTTCAACTGCTCATACCCAGACCTCAAATCAATCTTGGAGAACACTCTCGCTCCCTGAAGTTGGTCAAATAGATCATCAATACGTGGCAAGGGATACTTGTTCTTGATCATAACTTTTTTCAAATGCCTATAATCGATGCACATCTGCATAGTACCATCCTTCTTCTGCACAAACAGAACCGGTACACCCCAAGGCGACATACTTAGCCTAATAAACCCCTTATCAAGAAGTTATTAAAGCTACTCTTTCAATTCCTTCAACTCGCCTGGTGCCATACGATATGGAAGAATATAAATGGGATGATTGCCCGACACCAAGTCAATATCCTTGTTGGGCGGCATGCCCGACAGGTCTGCAGGAAACACATCCGAAAAATCTCGCACCATCGGAACAAAATCAATAGTAGGAGTATTAGCACCAACATCCCTCACAAAGACCAATTAGATAAACAACCCTTCCCAACCATCCGATGGACCTTCAAATATTAAATCACTATGCTGGGAACATTGTAACACCCCGGATAATTTCGAAGTACTTAAGCACTATTATGAAAGTTTATGTGCACTAATTATAATATTTTGTGTGCAGACGGGGACTATTAATATAATTGTTACATTTTGCATTTTTGTACATTAAAATTTCGTCGTAAGTTAATCGACGTAGACTCGGGAATGAGATTATTTTTGAGATTATAAGCATTTATGCTATTTATAACTGGCGATAATTATAGCTATGAAGGTCAGAGGGTAAACGAGTGGAAGAAAATGAGTTTCGTTGAAGGTTGTCAATTTAGGATAAAATACAGTCCGAGCTATAATACCCGGTATTTGTGGACTAGTACCATACAAGGTACCACATGATCATGATAGTAAGGTGTATAAGGCATGTTAAAGGTGAGTAGTATTTTAAGTAATTTGAGATAATTCTTAATTATGTGGGCAATTGGTTAATTATTGGATTAGTGGGGGATTATCAAGTTAATTAAGGAAATGGGTGGATAATTATTGGTGGGAAATCTCCCCTTCCCCCAACGTGTCAGCAAGTTATGCCCCATTTGTGACTCTTTACTTACATTACAAGGTGGCACATTTAGAGGGACTTTTGGCTAAGTCATCACCTAAGTGGGGCCCACACCCACTAAGGTAAAAGATATCTCAAAATTCACAAAGAGAGATATATCTAATCTTCATAGCAATGTAAATTGCTCATACAAAATGATAGCAACGTGATTTGCTACAAAATTCATACAAGACTACTTAGCAACGTGAGAATTGTGATTCTAAGAGAGCACGGCACAATCGTTCTTAAGAATAACAAATGGATTTTTCCCTACTTCGATCCGCCGTTACGTATTTTTTCACAAAATACTTAGGTTAGAGGGATTGTAAGAAAATCAGCTCATGTATGTTAAGGCTATCCCTTCTTTCTTTTTGGCATGATTCCTACGATACAAACGAAACGAGAAAACACACAGCTTTCATAAATGACTCTATTTATAGAAGTACTAGGGGTGTCTATATTCTTGATTCTCCATGTGTCTTATTATTATATTTTTTGTTCATGGGTCTCAGAAAAATATGTAGTTGATAAAGTTATCCGAAAGGCATATTCATTTTATAATATTCCGAGAAATCTTATTAACGTACTTCTTATGCATTTCATTCATTTATACATGTACCAATCCATGACCAGATGGCATTATATACGTATATATTATATGTACATAGGATATGGGAAAAGGTTAGGACATTATATACGCACCACCACCTGACCAGCTGGTATATGTTGATCATTTTGCCCATAGTGGCCGAGATGATATGATGGGATGCCCTCAGAGGCTTGATGATGTTATGTACACCAATACCTATACATTATACGACACTTATACATATGTGCATGATGTTATAAATGTTTAAGGAATCACAAAGTTATTTATACTCACAGGTGGAATTATTTTCTCCATATTTCATCTATGTCTTTATGTACTGATTGTTATGCCTTACATACTCGGTACATTATTCGTACTGACGTCCCTTTTACCTGGGGTCTTTGATCAGCGAGAGTTCGTGTGCTCCACTTGATCCGGAGCTATTACTAGTTTTGGTACGCTATTTTTGATATGTAGACATGGGTGCGACAGGGCCCAGTCTCGTCCTTTATATAGTTGTACACTCTATTAGAGGTCTGTAGATAGTCATGTATAGTTGGATAGTATGTGGCATTATCGGCTTCTAGTTTTGGGATATTTAGTTGTCTATAGCAGCCTTGTCGGCTCGCCCTACCATATTCCGCATGTATATGTATATATGTCTTTTGGGCATGTCTTCCCCATGTATGTTATTCACGTGATTCAGCAGTTTATTGATAGATGTTATTCATGACCTACCCTTAATTCATGTTTATATCTTAGACGCATGCTTAGGGGTGTTCGACAGGTAGGGCTCGAACACTCATCATAGCCCATCGGTTTGGGTCGTGATAAAAGTTGTACTAGAGCAGTTCTGTCCTAGGGTTGTCTATAGACCGTGTCTAGTAGAGTCATGTTTATGAATGTGTTGTGCACTACATTTATAAATAGGAGGCTACAGGATATATAGGATGTTATCCTCCTTTATTATCTAAGATCGTGCGATATAAGGATTCATTTCCCTAATGATATATTATGTTTTCAGCGATGCCTAAGAAGGCTACAACCGCCCATAAGGCAAGTCCGTGGCTGATGAGACAACTAGTCGAGCGCCACAAGTTATCAGGGCTCGGGGAGAGTCTCATAGTGAAATTTCATCTCAGACTTCACATACCCCACCCTATCCAGAGGAGCTCCGAGGTGCACCAGCTCCAGTGCCTGCCCTTGTACAACTAGCTCCTTAGCTAGATGCACCGGGTCAGGAGATGAGAGATGCTATTCAGCTACTGACTTGATTAGTAGCCGCACAATCTTGGCATCAAGAAGTAGGTATTAGTCATGCAGATAGGGCCATCAGTGTGAGGATACGTGATTTCATTAATTTGGACCCTCCGATATTCACTGGAGCAGATCCAAACGAGGACCCTCATGTATTTATTGATAGGATACAGAGGACTTTAAGGGTAATGTATGCCAATGCGACTGAGTCAGCTGAGCTAGCTTCCTATAGACTTCAGGATGTTGCAGTTAATTGGTATGAGTCTTGGGAGTTGTCCAGAGGTGAGGATGCCCCCCCAGCGGTATGGCAGGAGTTTACAAAGGCTTTTCTTCATCATTATCTGCCACCAGAGCTTAGACAGGCCAGAGTTGATAGGTTCTTGACCCTTCGACAGGGTAACATGAATTTTCGGGACTACAATCTTCAGTTTGATTCGTTGGCTAGGTATGCTCCAACTATTATAGCTAAGATAGAGGATCGGGTTCACCGGTTCATGATGGGGTTAGAGCCGCACCTGCTTAACGACTGTATATCAGTCTCACTTTAGCCAGGCATGGATATTTCTTGCATTTAGGCATACGCTCAGGGTGTAGAGGAGCGTAAACAGAAGTAGAGGGCTGATTGTGAGCATGATAAGGGCTAGCGTAAGAGAGAGGGATCTTTGGGTCCTTCTGGTGAGTTTCGCGGTGGTCAGAGACAACAAATACCTGAGGTATCCAGCCCAGCCATATGCTAGTGTACCCCCTCAGTTTGCCAATAGAAGATTTGAACGTTCTACATATTCAGGGCCTAGTCAGAATTTCAGGGCCTTAATTTCTTAGTATAGAGGTAAGTCAAGTCAGATGAGGCCGCCCTTGCCACGTTGTTCTCAGTGTGGTAAGCAGCATGTCGGGCAACATCATATGTGGTTGGGTGTTTGTTATACTTGTTGTTATCCAGGCCACGTTATGAGAGATTTTCCGACGAGAGGTGGTGCAAGCATAGTTCAGCCAGCGGGATCAGTAAATGGTTCGTCATCATCAGTACGCCCCCTAGGCAAGGTTCACAAGCACCAATCGGTCGTGGTAGAGGTAGAGGTGGATCATCTAGTGCGAGCGGTTCTCAGAACCGCATTTATGAATTAGCAGGTCGACAGGATCATGAGTCGTCACCTGATTATATTATCAGTCTCCTTGTATGATATATATATATATATATATATATACATTGATTGATCTTGGTTCCACCTTATCATATGTTTCTTCGTTGGTTGCTAGTAAGTTTGGAATAAAACCTGAGTTGGTTAAACCTTTTGAGGTGTCCACACCTATTGGGGATCCAGTGATAGCTAGGCGGGTATATAGAGATTGTATAGTAGCAGTTCATAGTCGATCTACAGTAAAAGACCTAATCAAGTTAGATATGGTAGAATTTGATGTTATAATGGGTATGGATTGGTTGGCTTCTTGTTATACCAAAGTTGATTGTAGATCAATGATGGTTCGATTCCAATTCCCAGGGGAGCCTGTTTTGGAATGGAAAGGTAATACGGCATCACCGAGAGGTAGATTTATTTCCTATCTCAAGACAAAGAAGATGATCAGAAGGGGCTATATTTATCACTTAGTTCGGCTACAGGATGTGAAAGTAAAGTCACCAACCATTCAATCTATTCCTGTGGTTAATGACTTTCTCGATGTGTTTCCTAATGAGCTTTCGGGTCTTCCGCCAGAGCGAGAAATTGAGTTTGCTATTGACCTATTACCATATACTCAGCCAATATCTATTCCTCCTTATAGAATGGAACCTGCAGAGCTGAGAGAGTTGAAGGAACAACTAACGGACTTGCTTGAAAAAGGCTTTATCAGACCTAGTACATCACCGTGGGGAGCACCTGTGTTATATGTGAGGTAGAAGGATGGTTCCTTGCGGATGTGTATATATTATAGACAGTTGAATAAGGTGACGATCAAGAATAAGTACCCTCTCTCGAGGATCGACGATTTATTTGATTAGTTGCAAGGTGCCAAGTGTTTCTCGAAGATAGACTTTAGGTCCGGGTACCATCAGGTAAGGGTTAAGGAGAAGGATATTCCGAAGACATCATTTAGGACCAGATACGGGCACTTTGAGTTTCGTGTTATGCCATTCTGTTTGACTAATGCCCCAGCAGTATTCATGGATTTGATGAGCCGAGTGTTCAGACTCTTTCCAGATCAATTCATGATTGTATTTATTGATTATATATTGGTGTATTCTCGTTCAGAAACTGAGCATGTAGATCATTTGTGTACTATGCTCAAAGTTGTACAAAGAGGAAAGTTATATGCAAAATTCTCTAAATGTGAATTTTGATTGAATTCTGTAGCTTTCCTTGGGCATATTATTTCAGGTGAAGGTATCCGGGTTGATACACAAAAGATTGAGGCAGTAAAGACTTGGCCTAGACCTATAACACTGACGGAGGTTCGTAGCTTTCTCGGTTTGGCAGGTTATTATCGGAGATTCGTAGAGGGAATTTCTTCCATTTCAGCACCATTGACAAAGTTTACTCTGAAGGGAGCTAAGTTTCAATGGACTGATGCTTGCGAACAGCGTTTCCAGGCATTGAAGGACAGATTAATTTCAGCACTGATCCTAACGCTCCCAGAGGTGACCGATGGTTATGCTATCTATTGTGATGCTTCGGGCATTGGATTGGGTTGTCTACTGATGCAGCATGGTAAGGTTGTAGCTTATGCTTCTAGACAACTAATAAAGCATGAAAAGAATTGCCTGACCCATGATTTAGAGTTAGCCGCAGTGATTCATGCATTAAAGATGCGGAGGCACAACTTGTATGACATTCATGTTGATATCTATACGGATCATAAGAGCCTTCAGTATATCTTCAAGAAAAATGAATTAAATTTACGTCAGAGGAGATGGTCGGAGCTACTAAAAGGCTATGACATTGATATTTTATACCATCCAGGGAAGGCGAATATAGTAGCCGATGCCCGCAGTCGTAGATCTATGGGTAGCATGTCATATTTACAAATAGAGAAGAGTGGGATAGCCCATGACATTTATCAGCTAGCTAATTTTGGAGTTCGATTACTGGACTCAAGTGATGCTGGAGTTACTATTCAGGACACGGCAACATCCTCTTTAGTAATTGAAGTGAAGGAACGCCAGTACGAGGATCTTGTGTTAGCTCATTACATGGATACAACCCCTCAGAAGGAGAAGAGACCATTTGAGATTATAGTATATGGGGTCCTTAGATATCGAGGATGATTATGTGTCCCTAATGTTGCAGGGCTGCACCGACAGGTTATGGGAGGGACGACTCACTATTCTCGTTATTCTGTTCATCCAGGAGCAACAAAGATGAATGATGATACCAGGGAAGTATATTGGTGGGACTAAATGAAAAAGGATATAGCATAGTTTGTTGCTCAGTGCCCTAACTATCAGCAGGTTAAGATTGAGAATCAAAAACCCCGTGGATTATTGCAGGCTATAGAGATCCCGACTCAGAAATGGGAATTACTTAATATGGATTTCATCGTAGGTTTACCTCATACCCAGTATAAGTTCGATTCTATATGGGTGATTGTTGATAGACTTACAAAATCAGCCAATTTTCTATCCGATAGGACTATATATTCCGCAAAGGATTATGCAAGGCTTTATTTTAAGGAGATAGTACTACTTCATGGTGTTCCTATATCTATAATCTCAGATAGAGGAGCTCAGTTTATAGCTAATTTCTGGATGTCCTTCAAAAAAGGATTGGGGACTCAGGTAAGTCTTAGTATAGCATTTTATCCCCAGACAGATAGACAGGCCGAGCATACTATTCCGACACTGGAGAATATGTTACGGGCTTGTGTGATAGACTTCAAGGGTAGTTGGGATGATCACTTGCCGCATATTGAGTTTGTGTATAATAATAGCTATCATACTAGTATTCAGATGGCTCCAAACGAAGCTCTTTACGGGCGGAAGTGTAGGTCGCCTATAGGATGGTTCGATGTTGGGGACACTAAGTTAGTAGGACCAGAGTTGGTACAACAGGCAATTGAGAAGATTAAGCTTATACAGGAAAAGCTATTAGCAGCTCAAAGTTATCAGAAGTCTTATGCGGATAATTGACGACGCGACTTGGAGTTACAGGTTGACAACTGGGTATTCCTAAAGGTATCATCGATGAAAGGCGTTATGAGGTTCGGTAACAAAGGAAAACATAGCCCTCGGTACATTGGACCATATATGATAACAACACGATAGGGGTCCAAGAATTACTAAAGAAAATAAAGAAACGGGTCGAAGCTAAAAGAAAATAAAGAAACAAAAAAACAACGGAAAATTAAAGATACATTGAATTCAAGAAACTCTTTCTTGAATTCAAGAAGTCTATTCTTGAAGTTGAATCCTAACAACAACAACAACTATCTAACAAAGAACTAATAGATTTTGGTAGAGAATTAAAAACAAGAGATAGATTATGAAACCCGACCCTTTAAAATAACAAGAACAACAATAAGCCTAAACTTATCACCTTTCTACCTAGAAGTGATCTAAGATTTCGAAAGAGTTTAATCTTACCACCTTAAGTTGAGTATTGAAGGTTGAAGAATAAATCCAAGAGTAGCCACACACAAGAGTGCAAGAAAAATCTCATAATGTTTATTGATATTGTCTATAATAATCTAAAATCTAAAAACAAAGAAGACACCCCTTTATATAGAGAGGGGGTCACGAAATTCCTACCTAAAAATAAGGAAATAAAGTTCTAAACTACTTTGGACAACAAGTCCAAATACCATAGGAAAAGGAAAAACACTAGGAAACAAAAACCAAGTCAATCTTGGAAAGTAACTCCAACAATCTTAGGAAAAGGAAAACATAACCTTAACTACATAGGAAAGCAATAAATCTAGTACCAAAATATATGGAAATAAGTTAAAACCAATCTTGGATAGAATCTTGAAAGTCGCAAACCAATCATGGATAGGATCTTGGAAATCTTGAAGGCAACTTGCAAGCAACTTGGCACCAACTTGTACCCAACTTCTATCATGCATATTGAACCTTTCTTGGGCATAAATTAAGTCCTTTTTATGTTATAAAAACGTGGCTTCATGTAGGACATATTGGGTTACAAGTTTGGACACATTTTTAGGTGCCAAATAGGTCCAATAGTGGCCTGATTTTGACCTTTTTCAGAGGATGTCTCTTGGGATCTAATCCACCTTTTCTTGGACATGAATTTGGACCATAAAATAATTATAATACCTAGACAACTTCTTTATCCTTGAGCTCTCCATCCTAATTAACAACTTCTTTATTTGCACTTGAAGTCAAATGACCTTGGTTTGCAACTCTTTAGCTTGACATCTTGTTAAAGGCCCTCTTTGAGATTCCAAAGCTTCATTCTTGTCCTTGAATAGATTTGAGCTTCCTAGGATGCTATCATTCCCCTCTTCTTGAAGAAATTTCGTCCTCGAATTTCGACCTTGCAAGAAAAAGAAGTCAAGCACTAGTAAATGGCATCCATTAATCTGAAACAATGGTAGGAATAAAACAAGATAGTGACCATGTGTCCACTTAACCCAATTAAGCCTAATAGGCGTAAATACTCCTTTATAAAGCATATGGACATCATAATCCCAATAAATTTTGTCTACTTAGAGTTGTCCAATAAAAACCTCTCTTAGATGCACTATGTAATGAAATTTGCAATGTGATCTTGTCAATAAGGTAGTCCAAACATGTGCATGCCAGAGAAACTACAAAATATTGGTCATGCATCCATTTAACACAAGTATCTCTGCCACATGTATCAAATAAAAGACTCTTATTATATAGCCAAGTATCAATTATAAATTCCATGGATTCTTCTACATGTAAGTTATTCAAAGAAGCACATAAATTCTCAGAAAGGTTTGAAGAAAGCACATAAATTTGCAACATCAATGGATTCTACATAATTGCTCAAACAGTCACAAAAAGAGTCATAGATATGTTCATGAAAGAGTGTTTGATCACTAACGTCACAACAATCATGCATATCCTCTTTAATAGTAGGAAACACTTTTACAGGCTCACAATCAACATGCCTAGAGGAATGACTTCCCATCAAACAACAAAACTCACATTCTAGCTATTTATCACATGAAAACTCATTAGACACTTGAATAAGAGAAGAAAGAACATTTAACTCATTAGCAAGCCTCTTCTCATGAATTTCATGCCTCTTTCCACCAAGTGGAAATGGATAATCATCTATGTCATACTCAATTTCAAAAGGAAGCAAATTACTATTGCACTTTAACTTAGATATTACAGTTAATGACTTGATATACATCAAAATATCATCATCCACAAAAATTATAAAGTCACCAACATAAGAACTAAGAGTATAGTTCATTATCTCCAAAAATACCTTAGGTGTTCTAGGAAGGCAAAGAATGTGAATGAACCATTTATACATATCATACTTGGACTTATTTACTAATAGAACAACATCACCTTGTATTCTTTTATGCATTGATTCCAGCTTAGCAATGGCTTTAGGAAACTCCATGTCATAAACCTATAAATAAGAACTAAAATAGTCTAAAGGTTCAATAACAAAAAATTTAACGAAGCTTTTATCTTCCACCATCCAACAAGAATTAATTTCGCCTAATTCATGTTGGAATCCAATTGGATCCTTTGCCACCATTTCTCGCACCTCACCTCTCCTTTCAAAAGATCTTTCAACACGTGGCTGCATAAAATCACAAGAACTAAAACAAGAATGAGTTAATGGGTTAGGAAGTAAAAATATTTATTCTTGCTTATACTCTCGTTGACTTTTATCACAAAACTAACTTTTCCCTCATCCTTAGCCTCTTTTCTCTCACTAAAGTTTTTTTCTTCTTCTTGACTCAAACCCTCTTGTTTTTCTCTCTCTACCTCAAAGACTTTTATTATCTTATTGCCTTATCTCTTTTCTTTTCCCTCAAGTTCACTCTTTTTCTCAATTGACATCCTATTCTCATCACTCATTACAACCTCTCCTTTTTTCTCTGTTGGGATGTCAACCTGCACTCCCTTACTCCTCTCATTCTTTTCTCTCTCACATTTTTCCTTACATCTTCATACATTTGTGAGAGAGTCAAAGGTCCAAGAATAAGTTTCTTCCCATTAACCTCAAAAGAGTATCTATTTTTTTCCATGTTATATGAAGCTCTTCTATAGGCATACCATGGCATTCCCAATAAGATATGATNTTGGGATGTCAACATGCACTCCCTTACTCCTCTCATTCTTTTCTCTCTCATATTTTTCCATATTCTCTTTAACAGTCTTTTCATCTTCATAAATTTGTGAGGGAGTCAAAGGTCCAAGAATAAGTTTCTTCCCGTTAACCTCAAAAGAGTATCTATTTTTTTCCATGTTATATGAAGCTCTTCTATAGGCATACCATGGCATTCCCAATAAGATATGATAATTATTCATGGGAATCACATCACACCAGATCGCATCCTCATACCTTCTAATGAAGAATAGTAATAACACTCTTTTATCTACCTTTACTCCTCTCAACATGTAGGGTTAAATATGCTCAACACAAGGCAAGTTCAATTTTTCAAGCATATAAGTGCTAATTGAGTTATAGCCAAACTCTTTGTCAATTCTAAGGGCACAAATCGCAGACATCACTTTAGCTCTTGTTTGAAAAATAATTTTACCATTATCTTCCTTCTATTCGATATATTGTAAATTCGACTTTTCAAGTTGTTGAGTCATAGCTCGCCTCCTTTCACTATAACTACCTGTTTGAAACATCTTGAACAAAGATTAGAAGAATTGTGTATCTCTCAAATTTGGCTTTTCCCTCTAATGTTCTTGCCTCTCTTGCCTTTTTCCACTCAAAGCAACTCTTGATCGTTAAGTTTTAGATTAATTAATAAACCTTACTAGTCACAACCCTTAGTGATAAGAATGTGGAGTTAGAAAAAGAAAAGGAAAGTGAAGGACCAAACCATGGAAGAATAGGAATTGGCTATGTAGAAAAAAAAGGAAAGAATTTACGAAACTCAAAACCCACAAGAATAAGGAAAGAAATTACCTTAATCTTGAAGAACTAGGATTCCCTCTTCTTGTTTCCTTTTTTGACTTGGAAACCGAATAACACTTGAATTCTACAAATAATATTGAGCCATAATGCTTTTCTTTAGGCTGATATTCGTTTTTTTTTTGTTTTTTTGTTTTGTTTTTTATTTTGGTTTTGTTTTGCTCAAGAACCTCGCAAGATTATCAAGATTTAAATCTTGATTAGCCTATGCTCTGATACCACTTGATAACAATACGATAGGGGTCCAAGAATTACAAAAGAAAATCAAGAAACGTGCCGAAACTAAAAGAAAATAAAGAAAAATATTAACAATGGAAAATTAAAGATAAATTGAATTCAAGAAAGAGTTTCTTGAATTCAAGAAGCCTATTCTTGAAGTTGAATCCTAACAATAATAATTAGCTTACAAAGAACTAATCGCCTTTGGTAGAGAATTAAAAATAAGAGATAAATTGTAAAAACCGACCCTTTAGAATAACAAGAACAACAATAAGCCTAAACTTATCACCTTTCTTGAATACNAACGGAAAATTAAAGATAGATTGAATTCAAGAAAGAGTTTCTTGAATTCAAGAAGTCTATTCTTGAAGTTGAATCCTAACAACAACAATTAGCTAACAAAGAACTAATCGCCTTTGGTAG
Source organism: Nicotiana otophora (assembly GCA_000715115.1). Taxonomy (NCBI): domain Eukaryota; kingdom Viridiplantae; phylum Streptophyta; class Magnoliopsida; order Solanales; family Solanaceae; genus Nicotiana; species Nicotiana otophora. The sequence goes on along the minus strand of AWOL01S0021652.1, from coordinate 100,438 downwards.
AGAATTAAAAACAAGAGATAGATTGTGAAACCCGACCCTTTAGAATAACAAGAACAACAATAAGCCTAAACTTATCACCTTTCTTGAATACCTAGAAGTGATCTAAGATTTTGAAAGAGTTTAATCTTACCACCTTAAGTTGAGACTTGAAGGTTGAAGAATAAATCCAAGAGTAGCCACACACAAGAGTGCAAGAAATATCTCACCATTTTTATTGATATTATTTATAATAATCTAAACTCTAAAAATAAAGAATATATCCCTTTATATAGAGAGGGGGTCACGAAATTCATACTACAAATAAGGAAATAAAGTCCTAAACTACTTTGGACAACAAGTCCAAATACCTTAGGAAAAGGAAAAACACTAGGAAACAAAAACCAAGTCAATCTTGGAAAGTAACTCCAACAATCTTAGGAAAAGGAAATTATAGCCTTAACTACCTAGGAAATCAATAAATCTAGTACCAAAATATATGGAAATAAGTTAAAACCAATCCTGGATAGAATCTTTAAAGTCGCAATCCAATCATGGATAGGATCTTGGAAATCTTGAAGGCAACTTGCAAGCAACTTGGCACCAACTTGTACCCAACTTCTATCATGCCTATTGAACCTTTATTGGGCAACAAGTAAGTCCTTTTTATGTTATAAAAACGTGGCTTCATGTAGGACTTATTGGGCTGCAAGTTTGGACACATTTTTAGGTGCCAAATAGGTCCAATAGTGGCCTAATTTGGACCCTTTTCAGAGGATGTCTCTTGGGATCTAATCCACCTTTTATTGGACATGAATTTCGACAATAAAATAATTATAATACCTAGACAACTTCTTTATCCTTGAGCTCTCTATCCCAATTAACAACTTCTTTATTTGCACTTGAAGTCTAATGACCTTGGTTTGCAACTCTTTAGCTTGACATCTTGTTAAAGGCCCTCTTTGAGATTCCAAAGCTTCATTCTTGTCCTTGAATAGATTTGAGCTTCCTAGGATGCTATCA
>AWOL01S0021652.1:5333-99068 GCA_000715115.1 Nicotiana otophora | reverse complement strand
TCTCTTAGATGCACTATGTAATGAAATTTGCAATGCGATCTTGTCAATAAGGTAGTCCAAACATGTGCATGCCAAAGAAATTACAAAATATTGGTCATGCATCCATTTAACACAAGTATCTCTGCCACATGTATCAAATAAGACACTCTTATGATATAGCCAAGTATCAATTATAAATCCCATGAATTCTTCTACATATAAGTTATTCAAAGAAGTACATAAATTCTCAGAAAGGTCAGAAGAACCCATAAATTCCAAAATACAAATTTCAATACATTCAAGCTCATGATTATAACTTTCCCCAATAATATTCGCAACATCAATGGATTCTACATAATTGCTCAAACTGTCACAGAAAGAGTCATAGATAGGTTCATGAAAGAGTATTTGATCACTAACGTCACAATAATCATGCATATCCTCTTTAATAGTAGCAAACACTTTTACAGGCTCACAATCAACATGCCTAGAGGAATGACTTCCCATCAAACAACAAAACTCACATTCTAGCAATTTATCACATGAAAACTCATTAGACACTTGAATAAGAGAAGAAAGAATATTTAACTCATTAGCAAGCCTCTTCTCATAAATTTCATGCCTCATTCCACCGAGTTGAAATGCATAATCATCTATGTCATACTCAATTTCAAAAGGAAGCAAATTACTCTTGCACTTTAACTTAGATATTACAGTTAATGACTTGATATGCATCAAAATATCATCATCCACAAAAATTATAAAGTCACCAACATAAGATATAAGAGTATAGTTCATTACCTCCAAAAATACCTTAGGTGTTCTAGGAAGNTCTTCTCATAAATTTCATGCCTCTTTCCACCAAGTTGGAATGCATAATCATCTATGTCATACTCAATTTCAAAAGGAAGCAAATTACTCTTGCACTTTAACTTAGATATTACAGTTAATGACTTGATATGCATCAAAATATCATCATCCACAAAAATTATAAAGTCACCAACATAAGATATAAGAGTATAGTTCATTACCTCCAAAAATACCTTAGGTGTTCTAGGAAGGCAAAGAATGTGAATGAACCAATTATACATATCATACTTGGACTTATTTTCTAATGGAACAACATCACCTTGTATTCTTTTATGCATTGATTCCATCTTGGCAATGGCTTTAGGAAACTCCATGTCATAAACCTATAAATAAGAACTAAAATAGTCAAAAGGTTGAATAACAAAAAATTTAACGAAGCTTTTATCTTCCACCATCCAACAAGAATTAATTTCGCCTAATTCATGTTGGAATCCAATTGGATCCTTTGCCACCATTTCTCGCATCTCACCTCTCCTTTCAAAAGGTATTTCAACACGTGGCTGCACAAAATCACAAGAACTAAAACAAGAATGCGTTAATGGGTTAGGAAGTAAAGAAATTTTATTCTTGCTTACACTCTCTTTGACTTTTATCACAAAACTAACTTTCCCCTCACCCTTAGCCTCTTTTCTCTCACTAAAGTTTTCTTCTTCTTCTTTACTCAAACCCTCTTGTTTTTCTCTCTCTACCTCAAAGACTTTTATTATCTCATTGCCTTATCTCTTTTCTTTTCCCTCAAGCTCACTCGTTTTCTCATTTGACATCCCATTTTCTTCACTCAATACAACCTCTCTTTTTTCCTCTGTTGGGATGTCAACCTGCACTCCCTTACTCCTCTCATTCTTTTCTCTCTCACATTTTTCCATATTCTCTTTAACAGTCTTTTCATCTTCATAAATTTGCGAGGGAGACAAAGGTCCAAGAATAAGTTTCTTCCCGTTAACCTCAAAAGAGTATCTATTTTTTTCATGTTATATGAAGCTCTTCTATAGGCATACCACGGCTTTCCCAATAAGATATGATAATTATTCATGGGAATCACATCATACCAGATCGCATCCTCATACCTTCCAATGGAGAATAGTAATAACACTCTTTTATTTACCTTTACTCCTCTCAACATGTAGGGTTAAATATGATCAACACAAGGCAAGTTCAATTTTTCAAGCATATAAGTGCTAATTGAATTATAGCCAAACTTTTTGTCAATTCGAAGGGCACAAATCGCAGACATCACTTTAGCTCTTGTTTGAAAAATAATTTTACCATTATCTTCCTTCTATTCGGTATATTATAAATTAGACTTTTCAAGTTGTTGAGTCATAGCTCGCCTCCTTTCACTATAACTACCTATTAGAAACATCTTGAACAAAGATTAGAAGAATTATGTATCTCTCAAATTTGGCTTTTCCCTCTAATGTTCTCGCCTCTCTTGCCTTTTTCCACTCAAAGCAACTCTTGGTCGTTAATATTTAGATTAATTAATAAACCGTACTAGTCACAATTCTTAGTGATAAGAATGTGGAGTTATAAAAAGAAAAGGAAAGTGAAGGACCAAACCATGGAAGAATAGGAATTGGCTATGTAGAAAAACAAAAGGAAAGAATTTACGAAACCCAAAACCCACAAGAATAAGGAAAGAAATTACCTTAATCTTCAAGAATTAGGATTCCCTCTTCTTGTTTCCTTTCTTGACTTGGAAACCAAATAACACTTGAATTCTACAAATAATATTGAGCCATAATGCTTTTCTTTGGGCTGATTTTTGTTTTTTTTTTTTTTTTTTTTTTTTTTTTTTGTTTTTGTTTTGCTCAAGATTATCAAGATTTAAATCTTGATTAGCCTATGCTCTGATACCACTTGATAACAACACGATAGGGGTCCAAGAATTACTAAAGAAAATCAAAAAACGTGCGGAAGCTAAAAGAAAATAAAGAAACATAAAAACAATGGAAAATTAAAGATAGATTGAATTCAAGAAAGAGTTTCTTGAATTCAAGAAGTCTATTCTTGAAGTTGAATCCTAACAAACATAATTAGCTAACAAAGAACTAATCTCCTTTGTGTAGAGAATTAAAAACAAGAGATAGATTGTGAAACCCGACCCTTTAGAATAACAAGCACAACAATAAGCCTAAACTTATTACCTTTCTTGAATACCTAGAAGTGATATACGATTTTGAAAAAGTTTAATCTTACCACCATAAGTTGAGACTTGAAGGTTGAAGAATAAATCCAAGAGTAGCCACACACAAGAGTGCAAGACAAATCTCACAATTTTTATTGATATTGTTTATAATAATCTAAAATCTAAAAATAAAGAAGACACCCCTTTATATAGATAGGGGGTCAAGAAATTCATACCTAAAAATAAGGAAATAAAGTCCTAAACTACTTTGGACAACAAGTCCAAATACCTTAGGAAAAGGAACAATACTAGGAAACAAAAACCAAGTCAATCTTGGAAAGTAACTCCAATAATCTTAGGAAAAGGAAAACATAATCTTAACTACCTAGAAAAGCAATAAATATAGTACCAAAATATATGGAAATAAGTTAAAACCAATCTTGGATAGAATCTTGAAAGTCGCAAACCAATCATGGATAGGATCTTAGAAATATTGAAGGCAACTTGCCAGCAACTTGTACCCAACTTCTATCACGCCTATTGAACCTTTATTCGGCAGAAAGTAAGTCCTTTTTATGTTATAAAAATGTGGCTTCATGTAGGACTTATTGGGTTGCAAGTTTGGACACGTTTTTAGGTGCCAAATAGGTCAAATAGTGGCCTGATTTGGACCTTCTTCAGAGGTTGTCTCTTGTGATCTAATCCACCTTTTCTTGGACATGAATTTGGACCATAAAATAATTATAATACCTAGACAACTTCTTTATCCTTGAGCTCTCCATCCCAATTAACAACTTCTTTATTTGCACTTGAAGTCTAATGACCTTGGTTTGCAACTCTTTAGCTTGACATCTTGTTAAAGGCCCTCTTTGAGATTCCAAAGCTTCATTCTTGTCCTTGAATAGATTTGAGCTTCCTAGGATGCTATCAATATAAGATCATATGCAAGGTAGGTCAGGTAGCATATGAGTTAGACTTGCCTTCTGACTTGGAGTCTGTACATCCAGTCTTTCATGTGTCTATGCTTCATAAATGTATCGGAGATCCTTCCAGAATCGTGTCAGTTGACGATGTTCAGGTCACAAAGCAAATATCATATTAGGAAACTCCCATTGCTATACTAGATAGACAGGTTCGAAGATTAAGGACTAAAGACGTAGCTTCGGTAAAAGTACTTTGGAGAAACAATAATGTGGGAAACATGACTTGGGAAACCGAAGAAGACATAAAGTCTAGGTATCCTTAATTGTTTCCTCTTCCATAGGAGGAACCGACTGAAACATCACAACCTTAAGGTACGAGTATGGATTCTCGCCCTTCCGTATTCTACATGTATATGTATATATGTATTTTGGGCATATTTTCCCCACGTATGTTATTCACGTGATTCAAAGCAGTTTATTGAAAGATGTTATTCATGACCTAGCCTTAATTCATGTTTATATCTTAGACGCATGCTTAGGGGTGTTCGACAGGGAGGACTCAGACACTCGTCATGGCCCATCGGTTTGGGTTGTGACAATAATGGATATCAATTGGATATGATAATAAGTGTACGAGGCATATTATAAGTGACATGGGGTCTAAGAAAATCCCTAAGTCCAAGTCAAGTTGAAAATTACATGATAGGCTAAAAGTTCCAAATGAGTACGCACAAGACCAACCTTTGGACGAGCATATCTATATATATATATATATATATATATATATATATATAGAGAGAGAGAGAGAGAGAGCGAGAGAGAGATAGAGATAGTTATGTGATTTCTGACCTATAAAATTAATGATCTTTGAGTCTAGTTTCTAACGCTTCAAACCGTGTATCATTTGGACACTCCTACAGGAAGTTATGACCAAATTACCAAAAGATGGAAAAATGTGATTCGGCGGTCAGATGTGCGACCGCATAATCATTATGCGATCGTGAAAGTGGTTATGCGGCCGCAAACTGGTCGCAGAATGGACCAGTGCAGCCTAGTTTTCGGCACCAGTTTCCTTGTCAATTTTGTGACCCACATACCCTTTCTGCGGTCCATTATGCGACTACAGACTTGATTTCAGAGGGTTAATGTTTCTATTTTCATAACCCGACCCCATTTTGATAAATAGGCTTTGGGGCTTATTTTGGGCAATTATATGAGGTTTTTTTAAATAGAGAAGTGAGATTGTTCTAGAGAGAGGAAGTAGATAAAGTGTTTTGTTCATCAAGATCTTGCCCAAGATTTGAAATCCAACAAGAAAATCTCACAAGATCTTCATCTAAGAGGTAAGATTCAAACCCCTAGTCTTCAATTTTGAGTTTGAGGTAAAAGATTGGTGATTGGGAGTATGATTCTTGGGTGTAAGAGTATTATGTATAGATGCTTGTACCAATAAAGTTTGTGGAAAGATTGTGGAGCTCAAATAAGTAACGATTGGGTTGTGGAATGAAGGAAATTTTGTAGAAGGACCTTGTAGTTAAATTTGCACACCTAGTATTTGATAAAATGCTCAAATGAGCTGAAACCATGAATGCCTTCCTAATTTATACTCAATTTTGTTATGTCTCAAATAGATTGGTATTGCTAGAATTTTCGGAACGTTATAGTAATTTAAGTAAAGCTCAAAGCGAGGTAGGTTGGCTAAACTACTCTCTTAGAATTGCATTACATGATGTTCCTGTAAGTTTCCAGTATGGTTGTATCAAGTTCCTTATTCTATGTTCCGAGATGTTCCCAATAAATTCGATTGTCCCGAATAAGCAAAGTGTCGAGAATTATGTATTCAAAACGTGTTACGAATGTTCTTATCACATTATGTTATCCTTTGGGAATGTGTTCAAGAATGATATGTGGATTAAAATGCTATGTCTTTGAGTCATGTTTCAAATGAAGGCTATGATACCAAATTGTGTGAGAAAATTTCAATATGCTTAAGACTCTTAATTGATCATATGTGTACCTAAAGTCTTGATTGGAAATATCTTATTGTTGATAATCTATAAAGATGGCTGGAAGTGAAATAAGTGAATTGGGGGTACAAAGTGTGGCCAACGTGCCAAGAGTGAAAGTTATACTTGTGGCCAATGGTGACAATGAAATAAGATGATGTGAGAAAGATTATGAAATGAGCTTTGATTCAACTATTCTGAATTGATTTCGAAAATAGATTTTCCTAAACCCTTATGTACTCATGTCTTTCCCAAATGTGGCTAACCTAACTAATGCTATGTTTTGTGAGTATCTTTAATGTATTTTGCGTTCTTACATATTTGTGAGTGGAAATTGTGTATTACCCTTTTTTTCTGGGAAAAGTATTTCAAGAATAAATGGTGTGTTACTTGGTAATGATTTTAACTTGCGCATCAATTGCCAATTATTTTACTCCATTTTTTGGAAAGAAATCTATTGTGCTTAAATTGTTCATTTCTAATGAACTAAAAGTTGTGATTACCAGAATATTATATATGTTTATGATGATGATAAATGAGAGAAAAGAAATGAAAGGGTGGAATATCAAATACGGCCACCGTGTCTTGAATAAAGAATTTTGTGAATGGCCAAACGATCCAAGGGAATATTGTTGTTATTGGTTGAAATTACTAGTGGAGATTCATATGATGTGAAAGATGATGAGGTAAATACATTTGTACCTATGTTATTTTTGTAAATCATTCCCCTTAATTGGGATGAGATTTGTTGATAGAATAGGATGATGTCGATCCACACGGCATTGTGGTGAGACTATCACGCCCCAAACTCGGGGAGCGCGACCGGCGCTCAACTGAGTGAACCCAGCCAAGAAAGCGTATTAGATTTCTTTCTACCCAAACTCATCAATTCCAACATCATACACCACTCAGAATCTGTCTACGGAGCCTCTAAAAATGACAAACAAATAGTATGGAAGTGCCGGCAACCAGGCCCCGGCTATACCTCAAGACTCAAAGTATAATATCAAGTGACATCGAGCCCGGAATAGAGTAAGGCTCACCAAAACCTGCTAAATAGGGGGTAACAACTAATGACGACCTAAGATACACCGCTGATAATCACCTGCATCCATTGAAGATGCAGCGCCTCCGGCAAAAGGGACGTTAGTACATATGAAATAGTACTAGTATGTAAAGCTAACTGTCCTCTTTCAAAATAGAATACCAATGTAAGAAAGGAAAATCCATAGAAACAACAAGTCACAATCCATGATATTCAAATGCCAAGTTAAAACGTAATCATTTCCAAATTATGAAGATAACACAGTGAAGTGATAATCAAATTATGATGATAATATTATTTTTGGTTGGGAGATCTTTAGCACCGATATATCACTATTCACAATTTCACCTTTTACAATACCAATACCACCGTTCGCAGTACCAATATTCATAATAGCAATACCACCGGACTTTTAGCACGAAGTCCGACCACGACCCGATCGGCTAGGATATCTTATTAGAGACATCAACAACAATCACTATCAATACCAATACCACCGTACTTTTAGCACGGAGTCCGATCACGACCCGATCGGCTAGGATATCTTATTAGAGACATCAACAACAATCACTATCAATACCAATACCACCGTACTTTTAGCACGGAGTCCGATCACGACCCGATCGGCTAGGCCACCTTGTTTGAAGACATCAACCAGAATCTCAATCACAATCTCTGTGAACATATACCACCGTGAACCTAGCACGGAGTCCGATCACGACCCAATCGGCTAGGCTGTCTTATTTGAAGACATCAACCAAAATCACAATTTCAATTACAATTTCAAGCACAATCACCACCATGTGTGCGGCATGGTATCCGATCACGACCCGATCGGCTAGGCTGTCTTATTCGAGACATCAACCCTTTTATATCAATCAATCTCATCCCAATTAAGAGGAATAATTTTTTCACATCAATCTCATCCCAAATAAAGGGAATACTTCACAAAAATAACATAGGTGCAAATGTATTTACATAATCATCTTTCACATTGTATAAATCTCCCCTAGTATTTTCAACCAATAACAACAACAATATTTCCTTGGCTCTTTTAGCCATTCACAAGATTCTTTATTCATGGCACAATGGCCATGTTTGATATTCCACACTTTCATTTCTTCCCTCTCATGTATTATCAGCATAAATATCAACGTACATATAATATTCTGGAAATCACAACTTTAAGATCATTAGAAATGAACAATTTAAGCACAATAGATTTCTTTCCGAGAAATGGAGTAAGATAATTGGCAATTGATGCGCAAGTTAAAATCATCAACAAATAACACACCATTTATTCTTGACATATTCTTTTCCAGAAGGGCAATACACAATTTCCAATCACGAATATATAAGAACGCAAAACACATTGAAAATACTCACAAATCATAGCGTCTGTTAAAACAGCCACATATAGGCATGACTTGAGTTTATAAGCTTTTAGGCAATTCTATTTTTGAAGTCAATTCGGAATAGTCATCAAGGCTCATTTCATAACCTTTCTCACATCATTACATTCATTGGCATCATTGGCCACAAGTAGAACTTTCACTTATATCAATCATTACATTTCATACTTCTTTCACATCTTTTAATTCCATTGGCACCATTGGCCACAAGTATAAATTTTACTCTTGCACATTGGCCACACTCTATATCCCAATTCACTTATTTCACTTCGAACCCTCTTTATAGGTTATCAACAGTAAGACATTTCCAATTAAGACTTTAGGTACACATATGAGGAATTAAGAGTTTTAAACATATTGCGTTTTCTCACACAATTTTGAATCATTACCTTCATTTGAAATACAACTCAAAGACATAGCATTTTAATACATATATCATTCTTGAACACATTCCCAAAGGATAACATAATGAACATTCGGAACATATTTTGAATACTTAATTCTCGACACTTTGCTTATTCGGGAAAATCGAATTTATTGGGAACAACTCGGAACATAGAATAAGGAACTTGATACAACCATACTTGAAACTTATGAGAACATCATTGAATACAATTCTAAGAGAGTAGTTTAGCCAACATACCTTTCTTTGAGCTTTCCTTAAATTACTACAACGTTCCGGAAATTTTAGCAATCCCAATATATTTTGTAAACTGATTTGCCCCACTTACCTGGCATTTACCCTTTTTTCTTACATTGCCCAACTCTACCACCCCTAACACGCTTCTGAGCATACTCACAGCATGACGCAAATTATTTTCATCCACATATCGGGCAGACCGGGATGGGTGTATCCAACCTAAGGGAATTTGTTCTTCTTGTGCCCCCTCTTTTCACAACCATAACATATTTCAAGATTCATCCAACATAAACCCGAGTGGCTAAACTCGAGTGGCTCTTCTTTCATATCAAACATTTCGGGTTATTGATACCAATAATCCTCTTTCATTTCTTAGGTGCTCTCACCACATAAGATGGTGGCGGGGTGACATTAATAAAAACAGGGGCACTTCCCCTAGCAACTGGTTCATTCATTCACTCCTCGCTTCCTCGAACTTGCAGGTTACTCATATGGAAAATGAGACGTGATGAGAAAATTAGTTTCCTATCTTGAGCTCTATCGCATGATCTGGAGTATCAAAGAAGTGTGAAATTCCTAAATGTCCAAGTAGCCTCCTCATTATAGATGTGGTCGACAAAAAACCGATAACAAAGACTTTACTAGATACGGCTCTGAGACATCCTAGGACAATTTAAAACCTTAGGCTCTGATATCAAGTTTGTCACGTCCCAAACTCGGAGAGCGCGACCGGCGCTCAATCGAGTGAACCCGGCCGAGCAAGCCTATTAGATTCCCTTCTATCCAAACTCATCCATGAATAAAGAGGAGATTCACTAAATTAATCAAACACTGGAAATATTTTATTAACAACTCCCATATCATTCCATTAGCAACGTCATTCATAATTTCCAAAGTATTACAACAAGTTTATAGATATAATAAAAAACAAGTTTGCCAAATTACAACATTTCTAGTTCAATTCCCAACATCATAAACCACCCACAACCTGTCTACGGAGCCTCTAAATATGAGAGAAGAATAGTATGGAAGTGTCGGCAACAAGGCCCCGACTCAAGACACAAAGTGTAACATCAAGTGACATCGGCCCCGGAATAGAGTAGGGCTCATCAAAACCTGCTAAATAGGGAGTAACTGCTAACGAGGACCAAAGCTGTACCGTTGTTGAATCACCTGCATCCATTGAAGATGCAGCGCCCACGGTAAAAGGGATGTTAGTACATATGGAATAGTACTAGTATGTAAAGCTAACTGTCCTCTTTCAAAATAGAATACCAATGTAATAAAGGGAAATCCATAGAAACAACAAGTCACAATCAATAATATTCAAATGCCAAATTAAAACATAATCATTTCCAAAATATGAATATAGCACAGTGAAGTGATAATCAAATTATGATGATAATATTATTTTTGGTTGGGAAATCTTTAGTATCGATATATCACTATTCACAATTTCACCTTTTACAATACCAATACCACCGTTCGCAGTACCAATATTCACAATAGCAATACCACCGTACTTTTAGCACGGAGTCCGATCACGACCCGATCGACTAGGCTATCTCATTAGAGATATCAACTACAATCACTAACAATACAAATACCACCGTACTTTTAGCACGGAGTCCGATCACGACCCGATCGACTAGGCTATCTCATTAGAGATATCAACTACAATCACTAACAATACAAATACCACCGTACTTTTAGCACGGAGTCCGATCACGACCCGATCGACTAGGCTATCTCATTAGAGATATCAACTACAATCACTAACAATACAAATACCACCGTACTTTTAGCACGGAGTCCGATCACGACCCGATCGACTAGGCTATCTCATTAGAGATATCAACTACAATCACTAACAATACAAATACCACCGTACTTTTAGCACGGAGTCCGATCACGACCCGATCGACTAGGCTATCTCATTAGAGATATCAACTACAATCACTAACAATACAAATACCACCGTACTTTTAGCACGGAGTCCGATCACGACCCGATCGACTAGGCTATCTCATTAGAGATATCAACTACAATCACTAACAATACAAATACCACCGTACTTTTAGCACGGAGTCCGATCACGACCCGATCAGCTAGGCCATCTTGTTTGAAGACATCAACCACAATCTCAATCACAATCTCTGTGAAAATATACCACTGTGAATCTAGCACGGAGTCCGATCACGACCCGATCGGCTAGGCTATCTTATTTGAAAACATCAACCAAAATTACAATTTCAATTACAATTTCCAGCACAATCACCACCATATGTGCGGCATGGTGTCCGATCAGGACTCGATCAGTTAGGTTGTCTTATTCGAGACATCAACCATATTATATCAATCAATATCATCCCAATTAAGAGGAATAATTTTGTCATATCAATCTCATCCCAAATAAGGGGAATAATACACAAAAATAACATAGGTGAAAATGTATTTACATCATCATCTTTTACATTGTATAAATCTTCACTAGTATTTTCAACCAATAACAACAACAATATTTCCTTGGCTCTTTTGGTCATTCACAAGATTTTTTATTCAAGGCACGGTGGCCATATTTGATATTCCAAATTTCCATTTCTTCCCTTTCATGTATCATCATCATAAATATCAATATACATATAATATTTCGGAAATCACAACTTTAAGATCATTAGAAATGAACAATTTAAGCACAATAGATTTCTTTCCAAAAAATGGAGTAAAATAATTGGAAATTGATGCGCAAATCAAAATCATCAACAAATAACACACCATTTATTCTTAACATATTCTTTTCCAGAAGGACAATACAAAATTTTCACTCACGAATATGCAAGAACGCAAAACACATTGAAAATACTCACAAATCATAGCATCTGCTAAAACAACCACATATAGGCATGATTTGTGTTTATAAGCTTTTAGGCAATTCTATTTTTGAAGTCAATTTGGAATAGTTGAATCAAGGCTCATTTTATAACCTTTCTCACATCATTGCATTTCATTGGCACTATTGGCCACAAGTATAACTTTCACTTATATCAATCATCGCATTTCATACTTCTTTCACATCTTTTAATTCCATTGGCACCATTGGCCACAAGTATAACTTTCACTCTTGCACATTGGCCACACTATGTATCCCAATTCACTTATTTCACTTCCCACCCTCTTTATAGATTATCAACAGTAAGACATTTCCAATTAAGACTTTAGGTACACATAAGAACAATTAAGAGTCTTAAGCATATTGAGTTTTCTCACACAATTTGGAATCATAACCTTCATTAGAAACACAACTCAAAGACATAGCATTTTAATACACATATCATTCTTGAACACATTTCCAAAGGATAACATAATATGTTAGGAACATTCGGAACACGTTTTGAATACTTAATTCTTGACACTCTGCTTATTTGGGACAATCGAATTTATTGGGAACAACTCGGAACATAGAATAAGGAACTTGAGCCATACTTGAATTCAATTCTAAGAGAGTAGTTTGGCCAACATACCTTGCTTTGAGCTTTCCTTAAATTACTACAACGTTCCAGAAATTTTAGCAATCCCAATCTATTTTGTGACATAACATAATTGAACCATTATTAGGAAGATATTCATGGTCTCAGCTCATTTGAGCATTTTATCAAACACTAGGTGTTCCATTTAACCACAAGGTTATTCTACAAGATTTCCTTCACTGCACAACCTAATCCTTACTTATTTAAGCTCAACAATCTTCCCACAAATCTTATTGGTACATACATGTATAAATAATACTCTTACACCCAAGAATCATACTCTTAATCAACCATCTTCTACCCAGATTTGAAATTGAAAACTAGGGTATGGAACCTGACCTCTTAGATGAAGAACTTGTGAGATTTACTTGTTAATTTTCCAAGATTTGAGCTTGAATTGAAGAATATTAGCCTAGGGTTTCCTCTTTCTCTAAAATTCTCTCCCTTCTCTCGAAAACATCATAAAATTTGCTCAAAAATGACTCTTTGCGTGTATTTAATGAAGTTGGGTCGGGTTGTAAAAACCCAAATATAAAGTTTCAAAATAGGGTTTGCGGTTGCATATGCGACCGCATATCGGCCACATAATTTGGCCTCCAAAACTGGGCGTGACTGACTTGGTCTGCGGTCATTATGCAGCCCGTAGACCTGTTCTACTATCGCACAATGCACTGCAGAATTGGTCTACGATCCCATAATGCGCCGCAAACCTGGTCTACAATCCTACCCTTTTCTATCTTACTCTGCGACCATTATGCGGTCCGCAGAGTTATTCTGCAACCACATAGTGGGCCGTAGAAAAGTATTCTTTTGCCAAAAATTTTCCTTTACACTCCGGTGCATTGGTCCAACCCAAAAAGTCCCAAACACATAAGCCTACTATGGAACCACAAAACCTTAAAGTCATTTGCGAAACTTTACGGGGCCTTACACTCAAGTACTTCAAATATTTTCGGGGTGTTACAGAGATGGCCTAGCCGATCGGGTCGTGATCGGATGCCATGCCACACACATGGTGGTGATTGTGCTGGAAATTATGATTGTGGTTGATGTCTCTAATGAAGTGGCCTCGCTGATCGAGTCGTGTTCGGACACTGTGCTACAAGTACGGTGGTATTGATATTGTGAATATTAGAATCGTAAATGGACCTATATTGGTACTAAAGACCTCCCAACTTAAAATATGGAAATTTATTTGAACATTGTCTTGATCCTAATTTGAGGTTTGATGTTGTTTGAGGCTTCACTGATATTATGATTGTACTTGCTAATATTATTTATCATTCTATTGAGATGGTGTTTTATCATTCATACTAGTACTATTTCATATGTACTAAAGTCCCTTTTGCCAGGGCGCTGCATTTTCAATGGATGCAGGTGGTTCCATAGCAGGGGACACTGATCTGCGATAGCGGTACACTCTTTTCCCAGCAGACTTGGTGAGCCCCACTTCATTTCGGGGTCATGTATCTTTTGTGTATTATGTTTGAGGTATAGCCGGGGCCTTGTTGCCGACATTATCATAATACTCTTCTGTATCTATTAGAGGCTCCGTAAACATAGTGTGGGTTGTATATTGGTGTTGGAAAAGTCAAACAATGTTATATTGTGTTTGAATTACTTGTTCCACTTTAGACTATGAAAATGTGTGTGAAATTTGAAACTCTAAAATGAAGTAACTAATGGTAAGAAATTGGTATTGCAGACATGATCACTTTATTGTTTGATTAACGAAAATATGTATTCTCTTTATTCATGAATGAATTTGGGTAGAAGGAAATCTAATAGGCTTGCTCGGCCGGGTTCACTCGGTTGAGCGCCGGTCGCGCTCCCCGAGTTCGGAGCGTGACAAACTTGGTATCAGAACCTAAGGTTTTAAAGTGTCCTAGGATGTCTCAAAGCCATGTCTAGTAGAGTCCTTCTTATCGGTGTGTTGTCGACCACATTTATAATTAGGATGCTACTTGGGAATCTACGAATAATACCCTTCTTTCATGTTCTCGATCGTGCAATAAAGCTGATTGTATGATTGTTCCTCCTTTAACTTGTGCTTTGCTTTAACTTTTAGTATATGGCGCCTAAGAAGAAGTCAAGATATGGCATAAGAGCCAATGTCTGGCAGTTGATTAAATATTTAATGATGTGGGTGAGCACCCAAGGAGTGAGAATATTCCTCCAGTTACTACACTCCCCGATTCTACTATAACTGATCAGACCACACCTGCCCCTACACCTATTGAGGGTGCAACGGTCCCTCCAACTGATATACCAGTTCCACATCCAGCTCCAGCTTCCGATTCTGGTGTTTCTGATGGGGATCTTAGGGGAGTCATACAGATGCTGGCTCAAATAGTGGCTTTCCAGGCCCGGAGATCAAATATTGCACCCACTTCTTCTACTCAGCTAGGAGATTCTGCTAGTTCCAGGGTGAACAGGTTTCTCCCGCTAGATCCTCTAGTGTTCACGGGTACTAACCAGCTAAGGACACCCAGGACTTCATTGATGAGATGCACACGACTCTCCAAGTTATGCGTGCTACTGAGACAGAGGTAGTGGAGTTAATCTCCTACTGCCTGAAAGAGGTGGAATATTCTTGGTTTGAGCTATGGGAGGACTCCCGTGAGGAGGGGAGCCCTCCAGCGAGGTGGGGTAAGTTTGTCGATGCCTTCATTGATCATTTCTTTCCTGCCGAGACTAAGGCAGCCCGTGCCACTGAGTTCAAGAGCCTGAGGTAAGATAGCCTGAGTGTGTGGGAATACCATATGAGATTCGCGCACCTTTGCAAGTATGCTATTTACATGTTGCCCACTGTGGAGGCTATAAGTGTGCCGGTTTGTGCAGGGCCTAAATCCCTTAGTAATTAATGAAGCCGCTACTGCTGCCTTGAATTCCGATATGAACTATGAAAATATGGTGGCATTCTCTCAAGCCACAGAGACCCACAAATTGAGGAACAGAATGGAGTGAGAGGGTAGTAATAATGTCACGACCCAAATTGGAGGGCCACGACTGGCACCCAGGGCCTACTCAACCGAGTGCCACGCACCTTATCCTTGTTTACTATCTTACTTGTCACGGGCCATTATAGGACACATCTATAACAATATTAGAACTTAACTCGCATAACTAATTCAAAAAGATTTATACAGATACATAGGGGCCGACAAGGCCGTTGACATGTCATACTCAAAACTATACACAGGATACTGTCTGCAAAACCTCTAAGAAAACATGACCATAATATATAAGTCGGGACAGGGTTCCTGATATCCTCATAAAACAAAATAACATATACAGAATGTGACTCGGCAATACTCCAGGAAGAAGTGAAGCTCACCAACCAAAAGCTGATATATGGAGGCAGCCTACAGTGAAGGGTCCTCACCTCGTCTATCTATACCTGCGGAAGCACAGAGCCCCCAGACAAAGGGACGTTAGCACGAAGAATGTACCGAGTGTGTAAGACAGGAATGAATCATAACAATAAGACACTATTACTAAGAGGGATAAGAATCAACCTGTAACATCTGACCCGCTAAGGGTCATAACATGCATAATAAGTTCAATTTAGTATATACATATATATAGCCATAATACCTTAGTTCTGAATACATCATTATCATGATGTTAACTGCCCAACTGATCAGTGATAACTGTCTGACTGGCCGTAGCGTGATGGTAAATCCATGACTACCCGACCGGTCGTAGCTCGATGGTAAATGGAGATGCATATAATACTACATTATGAACATTTACATCTTTATTAAATGTCTCAATATAGAGTTAGAAACATACTTAGGCATGCTTTGAATATCATTTTATAGGAATGAATAACGTAGACATTCTTAACTAATAAGAGTAGAACCATTTATGAAATCACATTACGTTTACGTATCGTTACTTGGATCATGCCAAAAAAAGGAAGGATTAGCCTTAATATACCTTAATTTCTTACACGAGCTTGTAAAAGATCGATTCTTTAAAACTTCCCTACACCTTACTTCAATTGAGATGATTTAATAAAAGGGACCTCCAATTAAGATTACTATTCTTCTTCGTTAAAATAGAAAGAAGAAATAAGACTTTTGTTGGTAATTCATTGAATTGAAAAGAAGAGGAATGTAAATTGTTGCTTATTGATTTATATATGAAGCAGGTAAGATAAGATAAGGATCTGATGCAATGTTAGTTAACTTTGGCGGTGGAACGTGACTAATTAGATAAAGGTGTAACTTTTTAAGAAAGTTTGGCACGTGTCCACTACAACAAAGTTATACATATCACATTACTTCATGTAGAGGTAATGGAATATATGTAAGTGATGGTATAAATAACATAAAATATTATACTCCACATTACACATTACATTAATAACTTTGACTCATTAATAAAATAATGCATGACTACTTATTGAAACCTATGTAATTTTATCAAATTAATGTTTTTTTCAACCTAATATCAAGAGCACAAATTTTTTCTATACTATTAATTCTAAAATGGGTAAAAATATAACTTTTCTTATGAGAAAGCAATTTCTTTTCTTACAATACATAAAATATTATTTAAATGTTTCCTCATATCATATGTTTAACTAAAACTTATCAAAAACATATTATACTAATAACTTTTGATAATCATATTTATCCAATATTTATGAAAAAATGTTTCTCTTAAAAAGAAAGTACCATATTAAGACAATATATATAATGTTTTTGAAATTCAATAAACTTATGGGGTCTTACATCTATAGCTTCATGTACGACCTTAATATCTTCCATATAACATGGTTTTACTATGATGCATCCAAACACTAAGGTACAAGGTGTTACAAATAAGGCCCGGTCTGCGGGCAACTTTGGTGGTTCTTCTGGTGGCAGCAGGTCAGCATTCAGGGGAGGGTCATCAGGGCCATCTCAGTCCTCTGCTCATTCTTCGGTTAGTGCACCGCCATTAGGGCCCGATCAGAAGTAGTGGAGTTGTTTCAGTCCCAGTCAGGGCAACAGGGGCTCCTACCAGCAAGGTCAGCATGGTGGTAGATTCCTGCAGCAGCAAAGGCCCCCATGCCCTAGGTGTGGAAATATGCACTTAGGAATATGCTACATGGACTTACCCATATGCTACGGGTGTGTATTGAGGGGTCACTTGTCCGCATACAAGTTTCTGGAAAATTTGAGATTTTCACAAATTGTCGTATCTCTAGTCCTCTTATATAGGATCAACTATTGGCAAAGGTTAGGTTGTGAGAATGATACTAATATCACAAGTTTTCAACTTATTTTTCATCCCCATGGGCTTGTGACATAGATTCCTTGTGTCAGTTAATGTTAAGACCCTAATGCAATTTCATGCATTTTGAAACCCATATCACATTCGGGGTGCCAAA
The DNA here is from genome assembly GCA_000715115.1 of Nicotiana otophora. NCBI lineage: Eukaryota > Viridiplantae > Streptophyta > Magnoliopsida > Solanales > Solanaceae > Nicotiana > Nicotiana otophora. Next base: position 81,155 of record AWOL01S0021652.1, on the reverse strand, counting down.
ATATTCTCATTTCAAGTTGAACTGATTTTTCCTACACTCCAGGAGACGACTGGTGTCACGTACTTGGTCATTTCCCTTTGAGGCTTACTATTGCCGAGCAAAACACACGTGGAATGAAATAATTGTTGGTGTCCTTTTCATGACTCATAGACTTACAAGAATAACTTACGCTAATGTATTTATCCTTCCGATTATGCCTCCCATATGTCACATGTCAAAGAAGAAGCGTCATCCCATGATCAAATATATATTGGATAGGAAATTTTATGGTGACATTCAAGCTAGCACATCTTAGACTAATTGTTCGAGGTCGCCAAAGGTTTAGTTTGGGTGTTTGGCGTAGAGATTTAGAGATGAAGAAAGTGAACGGGTTATTCTCAATATTTTCTCCATGAGGATGCTATGTGAATTGTTAATAAAGGTAAAGTATGTATAGTCACATTAGGCCTTATGAAATCTTGAAGAATATAGGCCAAAAGTGTTAAGGAAATAAAATGTTCTCACTTGAGTGTATAGTCAAATAATTATGGATTGAAAGGTACTTCTATGTGTTATGATTTAAATATGTGCAGCTCATGTCCAGATATCACTCTTGATAATATAATGACTGCAATGATGGGATTAGTGATGTTGATATACATGGCGATGCTTTGTCAAGTTGTAGATTTGTTGATAGGTTGATTTTGGTGATTATCTGACAGGTGGATAGGCCTAGTTACAGGGGGAACTCTGTTGAAAGTTTTAAGAATTTGTGAAGATAACCAAATTTTAAGGGCCATAAGTAAGTTGAGATTTTGGAGAGGAAGTATGAGACCCATGTAGTCATAAGCGCCTATGTATAATTGGCTGGAGGTAAAAGACGGTAACTCTATTATTAGAAGTGACTTTTAAAATATTCGAGGATGAATGTTCTTAAGTGGGGGAGAATATGACACCCCAAAAATTTCGAAGTACTTAAGCGCTATTAAGAAAGTTGATATGCGCTAATTATAATATTTTGTATGCAGACAAGGACAATTAATATAATGGATATCAATTGGATATGATAATAAGTGTACGAGGCATATTATAAGTGATGTGGGGTTTAAGAAAATCCTTAAGTCCAAGTCAAGTTGGAAATTACATGATAGGCTAAAGATTCCAAATGAGTACGCACAAGACCAATATTTGGACGAGCATATCTACATATATATAAAGATCTTTGAGTCTAGTTTCTAACACTTCAAACCGTTCATCATTTCGACACTCCTACGAGAAGTTATGACCAAATTACCAAACACAGGAAGAATGTGATTCTAAGGTCAGATGTGCGACCGCAGAATCATTATGCGATCGCGAAAGGGGTTATGCGACTGCACAACTGGTCACAAAATGGACCAGTGCAGCCCAGTTTTTGGCACCAGTTTCACGGTCAATTGTGCGACCCGCATACCCATTTTGCGGTCCATTATGCGACCGCATACCTGATTTCGGAGGGTTAATTTTTGTAGTTTCATAACCCGACCCCATTTTGATAAATAGTCTTTGGGGCAATTATCTTAGATTGTTTAGAGAGAAGTGAGAGTGTCCTACAGAGAGGAAGTAGATGAAGTGTTTTTTTCATCAAGATCTTGCCCAAGCTTTGAAATCCAACAAGGAAATCTCACAAGACCTTTACCTAAGAGGTAAGATTTAAAACCCTAGTCTTCAATTTCGAGTTTGAGGTAAAAGATTGGTGATTGGCAGTATGATTCTTGGGTGTAAGAGTATTATATATATATATATATTCTTGTACCAATAAGGTTTGTGGGAAGATTTTTGAGCTCAAATAAATAAAGATTGGGTTGTGGAATGAAGGAAATATTATAGAAGAACCTTGTAGTTAAATTCGCCAACCTAGTATTTGATAAAATGATCAAATGAGCTGAAACCGTCAATACCTTCCTAATTTATGCTCAATTTTGGTATGTCTTAAAATAGATTGGGATTGCTAGAATTGCCGGAACATTGTAGTTATTTAAGGAAAGCTCAAAGCGAGGTAATGAATTATATGATGTTTCCATAAGTTTCAAGTATAGTTGTATCAAGTTCCTTATTCTATGTTCTGAGATGTTCCCAATAAATTCGATAGTCCTGAATAAGCAAAGTGTCGAGAATTATGTATTCCAAACGTGTTACCAATATTCCTATCACATTATGTTATCCTTTGGGAATGTGTTCAAGAATGATATGTGTATTAAAATGCTATGTCTTTGAGTCATGTTTCAAATGAAGGCTATGATGCCAAATTGTGTGACAAAATCTCAATATGCTTAAGACTCTTAATTGCTCATATGTGTACCTAAAGTCTTGATTGGAAATGTCTTATTGCTGATAATCTATAAAGATGGTTGGAAGTGAAATAAGTGAATTGGGGGTACAAAGTGTGGTCAACGTGCCAAGAGTGAAAGTTATACTTGTGGCCAACGCTGCCAATGGAATAAGATGATGTGAGAATGATTATGAAACGAGCTTTGATTCAACTATTTTGAATTAACTTCGGAAATAGATTTTCCTAAAACCGTATGTTCTCAAGTCATGCCCAACTGTGGCTATCCTAACTAATGCCATGTGAGTATTTTCAATGTGTTTTGCGTTCTTACATATTTGTGAGTGGAAATTATGTATTGCCTTTTTTTGGAAAAAGTATTTTCAAGAATAAATGGTGTGTTACTTGATGATTTTAACTTGCGCATCAATTGCCAATTAATTTACTCAATTTCTTGGAAAGAAATCTATTGTGCTTAAATTATTCATTTATAATAAACTTAAAGTTGTGATTTACGGAATATTATATATGTTTATGATGATGATACATGAGAGGGAAGAAATGAAAGTGCGGAATATCAAATACAGCCACCATGCCTTGAATAAAGAATCTTGTGAATGGCCAAAAGAGCCAAGGAAATATTGTTGTTGTTAGTTTTTGAAAATACTAGTGGAGATTCATACAATGTGAAAGATGATGAGGTAAATACATTTGTACCTATGTTATTTTTGTAAATTATTTCCCCTAATTTGGATTAGATTTATTGATAGAAAAGGATGATTTCGATCCACACGGCATTGTGGTGAGACGGCCTAGCCGATCGGGTCGTGATAGGATTCCATACCGCACACATGGTGGTAATTGTGCTGGAAATTATAATTGTGGTTGATGTCTCTAATGAGATGGCCTAGCCGGTCGGGTCTTGATCGGACTCCGTGCTAAAAGTATGGTAGTATTGGAATTGTGAATATTGGAATCGTGAATGGTGCCATATTGGTACTAAAGACCTCCCAACTTAAAATTTGAAAATTTATTTTAACATTTTCTTGATCCTAATTTGAGCTTTGATGTTGTTTGAGGTATAGTCGGGGCCTTGTCGCCAGCATTATCATAACACTCTTCTGTATCTATTAGAGGCTCCGTAGACATAGTGTGGGTTGTATATTGGTGCTAGAGAAGTCAAACAATGTTATGTTGTGTTTGAATTACTTGTTCCACTTTAGACCATGAAAATGTGTGTGAAATTTGAAACTCTAAAATGATGTTACTAATGGTAAAAAAATGGTATTGCAAACATGATCACTTTATTGTTTGACTAACAAAAATATGTATTCTCTTTATTCATGAATGAGTATGGGTAGAAGCAAATCTAATATGCTTGCTCGGTCGGGTTCACTCGGTTGAGCGCCTGTCGCGCTCCCCGAGTTCGGGGCATGACAAACATAGTCTAAGGAACCTCTCCACTCGATCCTTGGCAACCCCGGCATCGCCAACGTCACAGTCTTAGCGTGACAATCCAGAATAGCATGACATGGAGACAACCAATCCATACCCAAGATCATGTCGAAATCAATCGTGCTAAGCAATAAGAGATCAACTCTAGTCTCCAATCCCCCAATAGTTACTACACACGACTGATATACACGATCCACAATAATAGTCTCGCCCACTGACATAGATACATGAACAGATGAAACTAAGGACTCACGGGACATATCTAGATAATGAGCAAAATACGATGATACATACGAATAAGTGGAACCAGGGCCAAATAATACAGAGGCATCCCTGTGGCATACTGAGACAATACATGTGATCACTGCATCTGAAGTAATAGCATCCAGTCTGGTAGGAATAGCATAGAATCGGGCTTGGCCGCCACTTGAACATCCTCCCCCTCTTGGGTGACCCCCCCACCCACCTCGAGCTGGCTGGGCGAGTGGTGAAGTAACTGGTGCTAAAGTCGTAGCCTGACTCCTCTACTGCACTGGACCTCCCGGACAACGAGGACACTACCTCTACATATGCCCAAACTCCCCACACTCGAAGCAAATACCCGGTGATGGTGGTGGGGACAGAAGGGAGTCCCGAGCATAGGGATAACTACTAGGAGGACCTAGCATGGATGAAACTTGAACTGATAGAGCATGGGACGAACTCTGAGCTGGAAGGGAACTGAGAGATGACTGATCCTGATGAGCACTCTATGAACCATGGCTGGATGATGCACCACGGTGAGCTGGTCGAGTCGTCTGAGCGTTCCTATAAGGACGACCCTTGCTGTCGTAGAGCTGACCCCCAGAAGGAACACCGCTGAAACCACCCAAACCATGAGGTCTTTTGGCCTCCCTCTCCCCATGCCCCTAACTATGGAAAATATCTATCTGCCGAGCAATATCAGATACCCTCTCACGAGTCATAAGCAACCGCAGCTGATATGTGAGGCTATCAATGAACCTCCTAATCCTCTCACTATCATTGCGAACAAACCAAACTACGTGACAAGCCAACTTAGAAATCCTCATCTCGTACTGTGTCACAGACATGCCCTCTTGATGTAGCCGCTCAAACTGTTTGTGTAGCTCCTCCCTACGAGACTGCAGCACGAACTTCTTCAAAAAGAGAACGGATAAATCCTGCCATGAAAGTGGTGCTGTACCGACCGTCCTATGCCTCTCATAAGCCTCCCACAATCTGAAGGCAGCCCCATTGAACTGAAAAGAAGTGAACAAGAGCCCACTAGTCTCCAGAATACCAGCTGTGCGAAGAATTCGCTGGCACTTATCCAAAAAACCTTGGGCATCCTCTGATTTAGCCCCGCTAAATGATGGAGGTTGAATCCTCTCAAATCTCCCAAGTTTCCTCTACTCATCATCAGTCATAACGGGACCCACCCGGGCCTGAGCAACTGCAACCAGCTGGGTTGGTAATACCCCTAGTGTCTGGAGTCCCTGCATCACCTGCTTTGGAGTATGGGCGGCGGGAGTCTGAGTACCTCCCCCAGCCTGAGAAGTGGCAGATGCGGTTGGAACAGAGACCGCATGAGCATGGCTGGTGCACACCGTCAAAATCTGAGCCAAGGCCTCCTGAAGGCCTGGAATCACAATGGGCACAACTGGTGCCTGAGCTGGCCCTACTGGCTCAATCACATCTGGAACCTGCTCCTGAGCTGGAGCAACTGGTGGGTCTGTAGGTGCTGCTCTAGCTATTGTACGAGCTGCACCTCTGCACCTACCGTGACCTCGGCCTCTCGTGGCCCTAGCTGGTGGTACTGGTGGCTGTCCGTCCTGACCGGTAGCACGTGTCCTCACCATTTGTGAGAGAATAGAATACAAAAGTTTAGTTACTGGAATTAACAAATCCGCACCACAAGAATACAAGAATATGAAGTTTCCTAAGGGTTCGACAACCTCTTGAAGATAAGTATAGACGTATCTGTACCGATCTGCAAGACTTTACTAAACTTGCTCATGACTCGTGAGACCTATGTAACCTAGGCTCTGATACCAACATGTCATGACCCAAAACTTAGCCCGTCGTGATGGCGCCTAACATGGTACTAGGCAAGCCGACACTTCAAAAAACGTCCACATTTTTAAATGAACAATAACAATAACACAAGTTTAAATCATCAAAACTCTTAAAATGGATAGAAAGTCAAAACCAATATAGCAATTCCCAACATCGGGGTGTCACTGAGTACATGAGCGTCTAAACATCATAATTCCGGAAGTACTGTCTATAATAGTCTGAAACTAAATACATAAAGTGGAAAGATAAGGAAAGAGAAACAAGGTCTACGAAACGCTGGGCAGCTACCTTGAATTCTCCAAAACGATCAACTGTGCAAAGGGATCAACACCCACCGTGTCCGGAAACACCTGAATCTGCAAACAACGTTCAGGGTGTAGAATGATTACAACCAACTCAGTAAGTAATAAGACTAAATAAAGGACTGAAAGTAGTGACGAGCTTCACAGTTATAGTTCAATTACAGAACTTTTAGCATAGGGAGGTAGGCATGCTTTCGAGTTCGAAAATTTAGGCCACAATAGTTAATCGGTACTTAACCAGGTAAGATGTCTACTCCTTGTACCCTTTGCAAATGTTTCTTAGTTTTAGCATGCTCTAGCGACCTTATTGTTTTTCAGGCTTCGATGCTCCACCATGAAAGCTTCCTTCAGTCCCGGATTGAAATCATCCATCTCGAGTTCAAGCTCAAAGAGCAGGTCCGAAAAGACATATACAGGGCTCGGTGAATAACAAGACGAGGCCCTCAAGGACCTCCCAATTCTCTGAGCCGAGCTGGAAAAGGCACAGAAGGAGGCCTCGTCCATGAAACGGGAGCATGCCAATCTGGTCGAGAAGGCAAAGATTTCTTTGGTTAAAAATGAGAAGCTACTCATGATGACTAATGATGCAACCTTGCAGGTCCAAGAGAAGATAGACTTGATTGATCAACTTCGGGCCGAGATGGATGAGGTCAAGACCATGCCCGAGGCACTAAAGGCCAGGATGGACCTGCTAGATTTGGAAAAGGAGGCCACAAAGGAAGAGCTAGCATCGGTCAAGGACATGCTCCGGGTGGCAAAAGACAAGGCCGGCAAGTGATCACGGCTAAATGATGACCTCTAGGCACAACTGTCTTCAGCTGCCTCGGAACGGGATGCCCTTGGCCAGGAATATACTGCGTTGAAGTCCAAATTGGAGGAAACTTCGATTGATTCCTTCAAAGTCAAGAAAATGATGGCCCAGTATAAGGCTGATGTGGAGATAGCCGAGGTCTGCTTAAAGACAAAGACTGAGTATGTAAAGCGGCTATCCTGGAGGGAGACCCTCGAGGAGATTCACGCCTGAGGTTTTGACCTGTCGGCCGAGATCGAAGAAGCCAAGAGGCTCGAGGACGAGGTAAGGAAACTCTATGAGCCTGAAGGTCCCGAAAGCTCTGAAGGTTCCGACGTTTCCAAAGGCTCCGGTGAAGATCAGGCATAGATGCTTTAGCTCTTTTTTATTTCCCTTTTGTACATTTTTCTTTCTTGTTTATTTTGAGGCCGTTTTTGCATTCCTTTATATATATTTTTTGAGATATGCAAATAAATTTTTCCCTTTGGCAACATCACATTTTTTCTTTTAAGCATTTGTTTGTCATTTTATTTGCATATCGTCCCTACTGCCTTAGCATATAATCAAACATAATCTAGAGCATCCATTCTTTGGAGGTCCGAATGGGGCCCGATCTAGATGGTAGCTCTGGATTACTTGTGGCTTCAAAATTTCGATAAAATCAAAGACCTTTAAGATGCTTAGGTGTTTCAGTCATATACTGTTGCACCCTATTTTGCACTAGTCAAAACAAGATTCAACTTGTTGTTTCTCTATTGTTAATAAAAGAGAGTCGCCACCTAATATTTAAAGGTATACTGGGGTACCTATTTAATTACTAAGTCATATTCATTAATAGTCTGCTAACCGGTGAGATTATGGGTAAGGGTTCTTGTTCTTCTAAGGGGAAGGTGTTAGGCACCCCATAAAATCTACCTGAGGCAGCTTCCATCGGACTTAGACAAATTTTAAGGGATTAGTTATTTGTACTATGCTTAATTACTATTAAAGAGTATGGCTTACTGTATATCTAAGGGAGAGCATGATGTTGATAAAAGGAACGCGTGACCCTTAAAAGGTTGTGAATTTATAAAGGAGTCTATGTTGGTGGACATAGTTGAAAGAGTTTTGAAATATGTATGTAAATGGTCTATATTTTATAAAACTTGTGAAAAGAGGTCAAGTTATGAAAATAGTTGATTTAGGGGATAGGTGTTCATGGAATTCTAAAAGGGATTTGTAAAAGTGAGCCTAAGATATACCTTGGCTTTTAAAACTTTCAAGAAAACCGGTCTTTTGAAAATCCTTTTGGGGCAACATTACTTCACCTTTTATGAAAATTCTGATTTGCCTCGTGATAGTAGAGCTTGCAATTCAGTTCTGATTTCCTTTTGAAAATGGGCCGTACATTTTACTAGTTCTGGGCTTCAAGATCTTTTAAGAAAAGGAAAAATGAGTGAAAACATAGTAATGATATGCGTAAATTATAATTAGCAAAGTGATGATTAATTACTAACTAATTCTTTTAAAATCTTATATTATTTAAAACTTGCCTATGTTTCATATGATATTAAAGCATGAAAACAAAGTATGTAATCTAATATATGAGTGTTAAATACATGACAACAAGAATATGACAAAGCAACAAGGCAGCCGATAAAAGGTAATAAAGCAGTAAACTAGACTAAAGGAGCAATAGACAATAACAAAGGGAATTGAGGGAAAGAGGACTAAACTTTGGCAATTGGGCCTCAAGAAGGTAGGCCCAACAGTAAAGAGATGTGGCTATGGCTGATGTTGGACTCTCCAGAAAAATGTAACAAGGCTGGGATTGGGCCTGAGTTCCTAAGGAACTCAACGGACCCAAATGATGTACATGTCCAAAAGAGAAAGAAAGTCATTAGACACATGATCCATATATTTAGCATATTCAACCATGTATGAAATATATAAGCAGACGACTGGAACAAAAGTATATTAAAACATCAATACCCAAATACTATGAAAATTATACTAATGTGGTAGTTATACATGGCGAATAATATACATTGAAAACCTTTCGTTGTCATTAAACACTAAACCTCTAAAGAATCAAAAGTTTCAATGAATTAAAGGCTAAGGAGGAAGTTCTACTCAAGGTTGATGCCCCCTTTGAATCCCCCGACACTTCAAAGTTCCCAAGGGACTCAAGACCCGGGGCAATGCGTGTGTCGGGGAGAGAAACCTAGAGTTAAAATCCAATCACAAATACTCCTAACCACTAACAACATATATTTCCTAATGGGTATAAAGGTCAATGAGGCCCTTTCAATATAAACTAAATGCTATAGTATCACTTACCACAAAAATAAACTCTCCCTTCTAACAGAATAACATATGGCACACAGACTATATTTGATACCAAATGAACAATACACATATCAGGTAAACCTAAAGGTCAGACTGCGAGCACATATAGGAAAGAAACAAAAACATTATAGCATAATGTTAAAGGTCTAAGCATTAGGGAAAAACACATTTAGAGTTCATATATGAAGCAACAAAAGAAATACAAGTACTCCTGCCCTGGAAAACTAATTGTGAGTTGATTAGCTAGCTACTAGCACATGCATGGATCAGTTAAACATATCGTGATAGAGGGAGTCATAGATAAAGGAAGTATTATATCAAAACAAGTTTAACTCAGGTATATAGCATAAATTAGTATCTAGGTATGAAGTAATCACACTCAGCTAAAAATTATCATTTTCATTAAAAAAAGAATGATTGGGTTCTACTTTATGGAAGATACGTTATTGACAACTAAATGTAAGCTTTACAAAGTCAGCAGTAGCATCAAAGAAATTAATAACAAAAAAGCACTACACCAAATAGATTTTGAATTAAACATTTAACCTAAGGTTTTACCTAACCATGAGATAACTAAGTTCAGCTTAACAGCAATTACCAGTTAAATATAACAAAACATAATCATGACTTGTTCTATGAAGAAGAGGATAACTTATGCTTAACTGAATACATACAGTAGAACTATTGGTATTCATGAAAAGAAGAGAGTTCAACTCAAACAATACTGTTTCATACAAATGCAACCAACAGTTAGGTATATTCATGAGAATGCCAGAGTGACAACCAGAAGTTGCCCTCATAGTTAGCAGATACAGGTATAAAGAAGGAAAACATCTAAACACTTAGATTTTTAATGCCATAGATAAATGGTAAAATATATGAACTTTCAAGTTTATATCAGTTAGGATTATCAAACAACAAACTCGACCACAACACAAACAGAACGCAAGGGAAATAATTTGAAGAGGTAAAAATCATAGTAGAATCATCACTAAACAACTATGAAGTTTATACATGAGCAGTCATTTAAAGCATATTAAGGGAAATTAATCATGTAGACTACTAGGATTCAGATATAAGAGTTGTTACAGTCATATAATAGTCTAGTCGATATTAGTTTGAGGATACTCAAAAACATGACAAAAGATCATAACCCGATAGCACCTTATCATGAACATGGAGATAACATTTTTTGCATATCAATGATAATATCACAAACAACTACAATTAACAAAAACAATGAGCATATTCATAGCATTATAATAAAATGATTAAAAGAGAAGAGTTAGAGGTATATCGACCTTTTTGAGGGAAGTAGACCAAACAGGGATCCTTCTTAATCGCCTAGACCCAAGATTTCAAGCTCGAAGCAGTGAAAGCACTCAGGAAATAAAAGAAAAGGAAATCAGTAAGAAACCCTAGCTTCTGGAATCTCAGATTTGCTCTTGGACGATTGTTCTAGTTGTTGTTAGGTTGTTTTTCAGTGTTAGGTCATGGCATATGAGAACATTAAAGGCCCTATTTATAGTGCCATTTAAGGCTCTAGAGTTTCAATCGGATTCAAAATTGTGAGTGAAAAGTGATGAAATATTGAAGATGATAGCAAAATCAAGTAAAAATATAAGAGACATAGGGGAAAATGGTGAACAGGTTACCTGAGTAGGAGGATCGACCGTTGAAGGCTTTGGACCAGTGGTGAAAACCCTAATGTCTAGAGGTCACTGAGTTTGACCTATGGACATCGAATCCTCATGATGATTTTCTGAGACGACTCCATGCATGTTCCGATTTGACGGAACACGAAGGAAAATCGAAGACTTGAAGTTATATCTTTGAGTCTAAGGTTCAAATTTGGGCGTTTTGAATTTTGAGTGATGAGAGAGGGAATAACCGACTGGATTCGCGGATTTCAGAAGGCAAAGGGTGGTTTCAAACTCGATCTCTGACTTATGAGAGCAAATCATATGATTTATCTTTTGAGCTTAGGGTTTCGGATTAGGGGCCTTGAACTTGTGTGATGAAAGAGGAAAATATATGCGGATTCGTGGTGTAGCAGGGACAAAAGAGATTTTTACAGTGGTTTCAAGTGGCCTTGCACAAATTTGTGCAAGGTTCTGAGAATGATGTTTGATTGAGATGAGAGAAAAGAGAGAAGAAAGGGAAATGAGGGCGGCTGAGTGAAAAAGAAATGATTAGGGTTTGGGGGGAATAGGGTTCGTCTCTATGATTAAAGACGAGAGATGGAACGGAAGTCATTGGATCTATTGATCAACGAATCTAATTATTTGAGTAATTAGAAATTTAGAAATGATTTAAGTGGGAAAAATCGGTGGCCTTTGGATTACTTTGATCGGACGGTTGAGATTAGATCTCTGGATGCTTAAATTAAAGAGAAACAGAGATCAATTGTGAGCCGTTGATCTGAGGAACATACGACTCATATTCGTTGTGTTTCTTGTGTGAGTGGTGAGGGAGGGTGACATGGCATGCGGTGATTGGCACAAAGAGAGTGGCATGGATTGCCACATTGGAATGGAGATGGGATGTTTGGACTGGGTATTCCCGTTTCGGCCTTAGCAATTGGGCTGAAAATAATTCGAAGAATAGCCATTTTATATTTGATTGAGAATTGCAATTGTAGTCCTTTTGTCTTTTAATCCCTTTTTAAATTTAATTTAAATAAACTTAACAATTTTTAATAAATGTGGTAAAAATTATAATTATTATATATACTACTAATTGTTTTAATAAAAATACTTTATTTTTCTAAATTGCAATACTAATTTCGGATTTTTAACATAGTAAGCTAATTAACTAGAAATTAAAGAGCAATTCATTAAATTAATTATATATATATATATATATATATTTGTAATTACATAATGTTAATACTAATGTTACATAATGTTAATATATTTGTAATTATTTTAATAATCTTAAAATAGTAAATATATTTGTAATTACATAATGTTAATACTACGCGATTAATTTTAAAACTAATACTTAATTACTTCGTAAAATATGTATTTGTTACTAGAAAACAATTTAAAAATACTTATTGTAAAGTATTAAGTATAAGTAAATTAATTTAAAAAGGGAGGGTCAAAATTGGCCGTCAACAGCTGCCCCTCTTTGACCGGAGATGATGAAAGAGTTTTCGGGCAAAGAAATTGAACCAAAGCCAATTTATCCCGACATTAGGCATGTATTGCAGGAGTGGCATGAAGATTTTGAATTGCAAGATTATGTTAAGGAAGAATCTGGGAAGATTTTTGGGAAACCTTTCGGAGATATTGGGGCCGAATTCTGGCTTTGAATTGCTTACATACCTTGAGCTTAATGAGGATCAGGCCTCATGTAGTTCTGGAGTGAATACTTTGGGAAAGCGGCACTGACATGAATTTCCCCAATATTGTATTATGACGATATAGCGAGACGGAGGATTGGGCACTCATGATAGCTTGAATTTTGTGGCTTGATTTGAAAGAGTTGAAAATTTTGAGTTTCACTGATCGTCTTGAACTTGGAGCTTTGGCCCGCTAATGGGTTGGCTGTCCCCATAGCATTGTGGTTCTGTCTGCTGCTAAGAAAAGTTCCACACTGTGGTGTTTGTTCTTGAAAAATAGATGAAATACACGCATACAATATTTTGCAATGCATGACATATTAAGATGCGATGTAAATGATGCAAGAATGATGATGGCTGGCTGCCGGCGAACCATTATTTGTGGTTGGGATGATGGGATACTTGATCTTGACTTGATTTGTTAGCCGGGATGTGTACCTTTCTGTAGCTGTCGGAGCATTTGAAAATTGTCTCCGCTTGTTGGGAGAGCTTTACTGGTAGAGTGCGTCTCCGCTTGTTGGGAGCGCTTAGCACTGAGAAATGTCTCCGCTTGTTGGGAGCGCTTAGCACTGAGAAATGTCTCCGCTTGTTGGGAGAGCTTGATTTGGAAAGTTCGTCTGTGCTTGTTGGGAGAGCTTGATTTGTAAAGTGCATCTCCACTTGTTCGGAGAGCTTGATTTGTAAAGTGAGTCTCCGCTTGTTGGGAGGGCTTTGTACTGAAATGTAAATTAATCCCCGCTTGGAGTGATTGACTAAACCTCATGCCTGAAGATGCATGAACAAAACGTTAAAACATTCAAAGTAATAGCAAATGAAATAAAAGCATGTCCAAGAGATACTCTTGACTGCGAAGCTAAGTTGCAGCCATCGATTGGCAGAACATCGGTGATGAGGTTTTCCACTATCTATTCTGGTATCTGTTGCAACGAAGCGGCGATGAGAGTTGCTTTGTTGGCAAAGTTTGCAGTTTGCTATATACAAGGCTCCGATTGGCAAAACTGACATTCGATTTGTATAGGGCGCTCCGGTCGATTGAACTGGCGATTTGCTATGTACAGGACTTCAATTGGTGAAGTCGATGGCTCATTTGTACAAGGTGCTCCGATTAGTTGATCAGACGGTTTGCTATGTACGAGACTTCAATTGGTGAAGCCGACTACTCGTTTGTACATGGTGATCCGATATTTTGAGTAGGCAATTTGCTATGTACATGTTTTTCCGTATTAGCTATCTGATTCTGAGGTTCCTGCAAAGGATTCAAAGGTTAGCTTTAGCTATACCAAAAACAATTCAAGTAAAGAAGGAAGAGAGATAATCTNTAAAATAGTAAATATATTTGTAATTACATAATGTTAATACTACGCGATTAATTTTAAAACTAATACTTAATTACTTCGTAAAATATGTATTTGTTACTAGAAAACAATTTAAAAATACTTATTGTAAAGTATTAAGTATAAGTAAATTAATTTAAAAAGGGAGGGTCAAAATTGGCCGTCAACAGCTGCCCCTCTTTGACCGGAGATGATGAAAGAGTTTTCGGGCAAAGAAATTGAACCAAAGCCAATTTATCCCGACATTAGGCATGTATTGCAGGAGTGGCATGAAGATTTTGAATTGCAAGATTATGTTAAGGAAGAATCTGGGAAGATTTTTGGGAAACCTTTCGGAGATATTGGGGCCGAATTCTGGCTTTGAATTGCTTACATACCTTGAGCTTAATGAGGATCAGGCCTCATGTAGTTCTGGAGTGAATACTTTGGGAAAGCGGCACTGACATGAATTTCCCCAATATTGTATTATGACGATATAGCGAGACGGAGGATTGGGCACTCATGATAGCTTGAATTTTGTGGCTTGATTTGAAAGAGTTGAAAATTTTGAGTTTCACTGATCGTCTTGAACTTGGAGCTTTGGCCCGCTAATGGGTTGGCTGTCCCCATAGCATTGTGGTTCTGTCTGCTGCTAAGAAAAGTTCCACACTGTGGTGTTTGTTCTTGAAAAATAGATGAAATACACGCATACAATATTTTGCAATGCATGACATATTAAGATGCGATGTAAATGATGCAAGAATGATGATGGCTGGCTGCCGGCGAACCATTATTTGTGGTTGGGATGATGGGATACTTGATCTTGACTTGATTTGTTAGCCGGGATGTGTACCTTTCTGTAGCTGTCGGAGCATTTGAAAATTGTCTCCGCTTGTTGGGAGAGCTTTACTGGTAGAGTGCGTCTCCGCTTGTTGGGAGCGCTTAGCACTGAGAAATGTCTCCGCTTGTTGGGAGAGCTTGATTTGGAAAGTTCGTCTGTGCTTGTTGGGAGAGCTTGATTTGTAAAGTGCATCTCCACTTGTTCGGAGAGCTTGATTTGTAAAGTGAGTCTCCGCTTGTTGGGAGGGCTTTGTACTGAAATGTAAATTAATCCCCGCTTGGAGTGATTGACTAAACCTCATGCCTGAAGATGCATGAACAAAACGTTAAAACATTCAAAGTAATAGCAAATGAAATAAAAGCATGTCCAAGAGATACTCTTGACTGCGAAGCTAAGTTGCAGCCATCGATTGGCAGAACATCGGTGATGAGGTTTTCCACTATCTATTCTGGTATCTGTTGCAACGAAGCGGCGATGAGAGTTGCTTTGTTGGCAAAGTTTGCAGTTTGCTATATACAAGGCTCCGATTGGCAAAACTGACATTCGATTTGTATAGGGCGCTCCGGTCGATTGAACTGGCGATTTGCTATGTACAGGACTTCAATTGGTGAAGTCGATGGCTCATTTGTACAAGGTGCTCCGATTAGTTGATCAGACGGTTTGCTATGTACGAGACTTCAATTGGTGAAGCCGACTACTCGTTTGTACATGGTGATCCGATATTTTGAGTAGGCAATTTGCTATGTACATGTTTTTCCGTATTAGCTATCTGATTCTGAGGTTCCTGCAAAGGATTCAAAGGTTAGCTTTAGCTATACCAAAAACAATTCAAGTAAAGAAGGAAGAGAGATAATCTTAGGCAAATGGCGGGTCTGTCATTTGCCCTAGTGTGGTACTAATACCTCTTTACTCCCTATTGACCCTGCACTTTAAAGAAAACTTCTTAGGTGGGGGAGGGGGAGGGGGAGGGGGGAGTTGGTTTGTGTCTACCGCAGTGTTGGTTTTGCCCGGTCTTTGACATGATTATGCCGCGAAGTTCGATAGATGGAACAAATTACTGTATATGCATTTTTTAGAAGACATTTTGAAAATACTTTATTTCTTAAGGCAAATGCAGTCGTTCCAGATTATGACATGTTGCGAAAGGTTTTTCCCGCGCGAGCGTGTCCTCCTGAAAACCTTTTTCGGTTGATGTCAATCTTCCATGAAGCTTCTGACAATGCGACTGCTTGCTGTCGTGACTGCGTCCTAATTTGAACTAATGCATTACAAGGCTTTCCTAAAGGTTATGACCGAACCCTTTCAGGTTGACTACATATCCAAAACGGAATCAGGTCTGATAGTAGTTCGTGTATTATGATAAAATATGATGAATATGACCGAGCATGACTCAAGCAGCCTACGTATCCAAATGGAATCAGATCAAAGCATAGTTCAGTTGCAACAGATGCAAAGTGATGAGATTAAGAATGGAAATGGCTGATTCTGACTCAGACAGCCTACGTATCCAAATGGAATCAAGCGAGAACATAGTTCAATTACAAAAGATGATTGAATCCGATGAGGATTGCCTACGTATTGCTTTTTGAGGAAATCAAGTCGGTGTAGTTCCTGAGCAACATACAGAAAGTGATATTTGGTTTTTCTATTACAAGAGAAAGGGGGAGAGAAACCGAACCCTACGTGGGTTGCCTACGTATCTTTCCGTGGGAAGTCAGGTTGAACATAGTACTGTTACATCAAAAAACCTAAATCTATTTGTCTTCAAACATAGTATCTCTTGATTGTGTCTGAGTTGATGGGCTTTGTGTTGACTCTTCCATGCATTTCTGCCAAGATTAGAGCTCTATACGACAGTGCTCGGTGAACCACGTAAGGACCTTGCCAGTTTGGTGCGAACTTTCCTTTGGCTGCTTCTTGATGGGGAAAGATTTTCTTCAAATCCAACTGCCTCGGTGCAAACTGGTGAGGCTTCACTCTCTTGTTAAATGCACTGGCCATCCTGTTATGATATAACTGAGCATAACTTATTGCATCCATTCTTTTCTCGTCAATGAGCATGAGTTGCTCCTACCTAACACGTATCCACTCAGCGTCGTCTAATTTTTCTTCTTGAATGACCCTTAAAGACGGTATTTCTGTGGGTATCACAACTTCAGTACCCTATACCAACATGTACAACATTGCCCCAGTAGATGTTCTCATGAACATCGAACCATCCTATAGGCGACCTACACTTTCGTTCGTAAAGAGCTTCGTATGGAGCCATCTGAATACTGGTATGATAGCTATTATTATACGCGAACTCAATAAGCAGCAAATGATCATCCCAGTGTCACGATCCGAATTGATGGGCCGCGATGGGCACCCGATATCTTACTCAACCGAATACCAATGTAATGTATCTTTCTTATTACTCATCATATACACGTGACATGCGGGGCTAATAGGCCAACATCATCATTTATAAGCTCAAAACATAGTCCGACAAGGCCGTACAATCTTTTACATACATAGCATATGTCTACATAACTCTAAGAGTACATAATTCTCATAAAGGTCGGGACAGAGCCCCGCCATACCAAACCATACACATCTAAATCATACTGACCAAACAAGCAACTCCAGAGAAAATAGAGTGCACCAATATCTTCTGCTGAGCTGATCGCCTACTTGGAGGACTCTCGACCTGTCTATCGAGACCTGCGGGCATGAAACACATCATCCCCAGGCAAAAGGGACGTCAGTATAGATAATGTACCGATTTTGTAAGGAATAAAAATCAGTAAATAATAGACATGAGAGAAACATGGAGTAAAAGACTCGACATGTATGTCTGCATAGCTCTGTGAACCATTTTATTTTTATAACGTCATGCATATGCGTATAAGTGTCATACCATGCATAGGTATATGTGTTCATAACATCATCAAGCCTCTGAGGGCATCCCATCATATCATTTCAGCCACTGTGGGCAAATCATCAACGTATACCAGCTGATCAGGTGGTGGTGCGTATATAACGCCATAACCGTTTTCCATATCCTATATACATATAATATATGCGTATATAACGCCATCTGGGCATGGGTCAATGTACATGTATAAATGCATGAAATACATAAGAAATATGTTAATAAAATTTTCTCGGAATGTCATAAAAATAATATGCATGTCAAATAAATTTTATCAAATACGTATTTTTCTGAGACTCATGAACATAAGATATAATAATAATTCACATGGAGAATCAAGAATAAAGATACCCCTGATATTTGTATGAATAAAGTCATTTATGGAAATTGTGCATTTGCTCGTTTCGTTCGTGTCGTATGGATAATGCCAAAAGAAATAAGGGATAGCCTTAACATACCTGAGCCGATTCTCTTGACAATCCTTCCAACACACGTCAATTGCGACAACACGTAACGGTGGATCGAAGTGATACTTATAACAGACAATGTTTGTGAATAACCCCTATTTCTTTTTACTTTCCGAATAAGCCTTTGAGCATTGTGTTCGTTGCCAAATATTATTCTTCTGTCCTAGTTTCTAAATATTTATTGTAGAAGAATGAAGAGACTTTGAATTACTAAATTTTGATAGCAAAATCACATTGCTAATTTTATGAATGAGTTGCTGAATATCTCTTTGAACTTTGTAGAGATTGAATAGTGAATTAGAGAGTCTCTTTTACTACATGGGTGTGGGCCCCATTTGAATAATGACTAATGTCACATAATTTACTAACTTTTGCCACCTTTCAAATAGTATATGAGTCATAATGCTAGATTAGTGGGCTGCCACGTTTTTGAGTTTATCTTTATTCAAAACTTCAATTACTCCACCACTAATTATTAATTAACTAGGTAATCATTACCCAATAATTAACCAATTACCCATATAATTCAGAATTATTTTTACTTACTTAAAATATTACTCACTTTTCACATACCTTATACACCTTACTATCATTGCCATATGGTACCTTGTATGGTACTAGTCCATAAATACTGGGTATTTTGGCTTGGGCCGTATTTTATCCCAAAATATCAAATTTCAACAAAATTTATTTTCTTCGATTTTTTTACCCTCTCACTTTCACGAATTTACTCATCCCTTATTTGAAATAGCATAATACTTATAATCTCACAGTAATCTCATTCTCGAACTTATGTCAATTACCTTACGATGAAACTTTAACATACGAAAATACGGAATGTAACATCTCATTTCCGAGCTTATCTCAATTTAGTTATGGTGTACTTCCATGTACGAAACTATGCGGTGTAACATCATTCCCTCCTTTGGAACATTCGTCCTCGAATGTTGACTGATGCACTTATCATTCTCATAACCCATAGCTCTTATGAATACTGTAATACTCTTGCCATTTAGGCAACTGTTCTTTGAATAAATCCAAAGGCCAGGACATTCCCCCCTTTAAGCCTCTTTCTCACACCACGACTTGTAGTCGGAATCCTTCTAATCTCGTAAATGTTGCTACCTTCTATCATGCAACCTATACGACTCTGACCTTGTAAGTGTACTTATGCGTCTCTTTTCTCCCCTTTCCTCAATCAGCAATGATAGAATAAAAATTGTACGACAGAGAAGAATATAAGTGAAACTGTTCCTAACTCCATAGCCTCATGAAGATAAGTACAGACATCTCCATACCGATCCTCCAGCTCTTAGCCAATCTCTAGGCCTTACTTAGTGAACATATACAAATTTATGTCAACATGTCCCTCTGGGCGTCATTAGCTTTACTACATCTAAGTAGGCCATACTATACCATAATTCTTACTTCGCTTTATCTTTACTGAGGTCTGCTATAGAACTCCAGGTTTCTTTTGTTACTTATCCCATATGCATAAAGCCAAGTCTTTAAATGCTTCTTCATTACTGTTCGTCTTAAGAATGATGGTCTAAATCTCATCTCGTATCTTTTATCCATCCATTGTCGATTCACCTCAATGTTGATCTACAATCTTCCATCCTATAACGTTTCGAGAGATTTTATTGACGTATTTCACATGCATTTTATTCATTATACATGTACATTGACCCATGACCCGATGGTGTTATATACGCGTATATATGTATATTATATGTATATGGGATATGGAAAAAGGTTACGGCGTTATATACGCACCACCACCTGATTAGCTGGTATACATTGATGAATGACCCATAATGGCCGAGATGATATGATGGGATGCCCTCAGAGGCTTGATGATGTTATGTATGCATATACCTATGCATGGTATGACATTTTATACACATATGCATTGCATTATAAATATTAATGATTCACAGATTTTTTCAGACATACATGTCGAGACTTTTACTCCATATTTTCTCATGTCTATTGTTTACTGATTTACATTCCTTACATACTTGATAAATTATTTGTACTGACATCCCTTTTGCCTGGGGACACTGCGTTTCATGCCCGCAGGTCCCGATAGACAGGTCGAGAGCCTTCCAAATAGGCTATCAGCTCAGCGGAAGATATTGGTGCGCTCTATTTGCTCCGGAGTTGCTTGTTTGGTCAGTATGATTTAGACGTGTATTGTTTGGTATGGCGGGACTCTGTCCCGATCATTAAAAATATTATGTATTCTTATAGGCTTGTAGACAGATGTCATGTACGTAAAAGATTGTATGGCCTTGTCGACCTATGTTCAGTGTACGAGTGGTTATTTTGGTCTTATAGGCCCAAATGTCTTATGTATAAGTTCGTATTACATGTTGTATTTTACTTCTGTCACGGCAGCCTTTCCGAGTTAGTTATCTATGATAGTATGATATGAAAAGATACGTTACGTTGGTACTCGTTTAAGTAAGGTACCAGGTGCCCGTCGCGGCCCATCGATTTGGGTCGTGACAAAAGTGGTATCAGAGTATTTCTGTCCTAGGGAGTCTCCAAGTCGTGTCTAGTAGAGTCTTGTTTATGGGTGTGTTGTGCACCACACTTATAAGCAGGAAGCTACAGGGAATTTAGAATTGTCACTCTTTCTTCTTACTCTAGATCATGTGGTAGAGCTCAGTTGTAAGAACTCAATTTCCTACATCCAGAAAGACGGTTGGTAAGAGATATAGTTGTGGAAGAATTGAGTCAGAGGAGCTCGATTTTTGCATCATCCTTATGATGGATAAATATGAGATATTTAGCAGATCATGTGTGACTAAGATGTGTAAGCTTCTGGAAAAGGAGCCCTAAGGCATGAATATCTATCCACCTATATAGAAAGAAAAAAAAAACCAACGAGAGATTCAAAAGATAGATACAAGCTTCAACAAGTAAAAGAAGCAAGATGAAAAAAGGTATGAGGTAACCAGCTAGTGAATATTATCATTATCTGCCATTCGGGAAGGGAGATATAAACATTTTGAGTTACCTTCAACAATAGTAGAGGTATGTACAATCGGCCACACCCATCTCATTTATGCCCTATGGGGCTAACAGAATTAGTATAAGAGAAGGCAGGATATCAGGATCTAGCTGGGCGGGTAACCCAAAATGGTGGATGGATTATTAGTGTTAGCTGACATTTCCGAAGAGTATTACAAATATTCTAATAGATCTCCTTATGAGACACCAAGAGGGTGCACTCTAAATTAGTACAAATAGATATGAATACTACAAAGATAGGCACTGGAAGCCTTGAAGGGATAAATATTACCTTAGTGTAGCTCCCGTCCCTAGTGGAGAAAGAATGTTAGGCAACCCAAAGAGCCAATGGATGGAGCAACGGGAGCTAAAAGCAAAAGAATGTCTTGTTCGAGTTTTCAGAATAAAGTGATAGACATAGATATTAGCGGAAAATAAGAAGATAGTCAATGAAGCATTATGAGTAATACATGATACATGGATGACAACGGTAGATCAAAAAGATGACAGTATTATAGGGTCTATAGTCAAGTGAAGGAAAAGACGAAAGGTGACAGGCCTTGAGACAACAAGAGAATATAGGCCATAAAGTCATATCCTCACTTTGAAAAATAAGTTCGTGACTCTAACGTGATTACCAAAAGGAAAAGTTAGACTCTAGAATAATAGAAATCAGTATGGACTGATGAACAAGATAAACTAAACATGAACTAGGGACTGAGTAATAGTCGGTATCATGAGAATTTCAGAGATTGCGTCCCAGCGATAATAGAATGTACCACAGAAGAATACCCTTTAAAGGTCATTCAGGAAGACGCTTCCCTAAAGTAAGCAAGGTGAGTAAAGTTAAGCTTAAGGGACTGTATGTACCAGTTACACTAAGTGTCACCCTCAAGAGTGAGGAATTTCGTTATCCTTGGTACAGAAGGATTACCGCGAGGCGAGTAAGGATCATTGATGATGTGAAAAGATGCCAAAGATGAGAAGGTAAAACATCTATACGTAGATCAGCGTAGCACTACATCTTAGTACTCCCCTAAAGGGGGGAATATGGAGTGATGTGGCATTAAGTCAGAATTAAGTGGTTCTAGTAACCATGAAATGGTAAAGGAAGAATGCGATAAAAATGAAAAGGGATGAGATTGCACTTATCCGTATCCTACAGATATGTTATGATTCCATATCATTATGCAACCACGACGTCAAGGAGAGTAAGTAAGGGTTCCTATCCGAGATGTTATTGATAGATATGGAACCAGTGCGAGACGTAAGTTAAGACAAAGGAAATAACCCAAGAAAGATTACGCGGAATATTGATATGAGAATGGGACAACGAGTAGTTAGTAGTTGATTCAGGAAGAGCCTAGCTATGGCTAAACAAGAGGATATAGACAAATCAACAAATCGTGCAAGATAAACATAGTAAAACCCAATATAGTGAATTCACCCTTGCAATTATGACATTGTAATAATTAAGATATATTCAGATAGGAGTTGGGGTAGTCAAAGGTACCAAATGAGTGTTGTGGAAATAAAAGAGAGTGCCATTGGGAACACAGTCAAAATATCAGTTCAGAAGAACCCCACAAGAACAAGGGCATGGAGGTAAGTAACTACGGGTATAGGCAAGGAAGGACATCAAAAGGTCCATCGAGTATATGATGTAATAAGCTCGCAGCTTTACAAGAGTCAGAGGGTCCTCCCTAAGTACTTCAGTGAAAGAATAGCTGAGGAAATAAGAAAGAAGGCTTCAACCTAAACATGGTAACTTGAAGGAGAAATGATCATGTAAAAACAGTCTCACTACAAAATTGTATGCACTCTAAAAGAAAGTGGCAACTGTCGTAGCTAATGAGCAGAAAATTAAACCAAAGGTAATATTTTAGACCAAGTGAGTTGCACAAACATTCCGGTATGTGGGAACTAAGATAACCTAAGTATGCACACAACAAGGGGGCAGAAAGACTAGGACAAGTAATTACTTACTTTCAAAGAAAGCTGAGATGGAACGAAAGGAATTAGTCGATCGATGATCCAGAGTTAGTTACGTTATGAACGCACTTAAGATTTCAGAGTATTATCCATGCAGCGGTATATGATGACAATCATACAGCCGTAAAAGACTCTGATATAAGGTAAAAGAAATAATTGAGTTGAGGTCATAGACAAAGGATTGAATTGTTAGAAGATTGTATCATGGATATTCCATAGTGCCCATGACGGGCTAAAGTAATAACTAATACCATGATCCGCAGATCGGAAGATAGCGTATGCCTACATACAGGTTGATCAGAGGGAAGAGGAAACTGAAGAGTTACCTCAACGAAGTAAATCAGGAGTCTGATTATTGGACCCAGAAAATTATAGACATCGTGATTGAGAACATAGCGAAATCACCCTTAATATCATAGGTACAAGACAGATAGTACAATAGCCGTATTCTATAACGGGTCTACGATAAAGCCAGTCAGAAGAGTACCAGCCTTATAAGAAGTCAGCATGAAGCTCTCACCGGATTGTGTATGCACCAGAGGTGCAAGTATTATAATAGAGCTTCAAGTTGTGGATGTGAATAATACCTGTGTTAAATCGAGGTCATGAAAGAGATAGAAGACGTGATGCGAGATTTTAAGGTAAGTAAAGTAAAGGTGAACAACGTACGAGATATTCAAATGCAGATGGTTGCGAATAATCTAATACTATAGATAAAAATTAGAAGCGCTGGCATTCAGTATCCAGGAATGGAAGCGTCGTCGTCAGTGGCATATCTCCCAACCTATGGTTTCTAAGTATCGAGAGGTCTAATAAAGAGAGTAAAGAAGAGTTAGAGACGATATGATGTCTCGCTTGATGTTCCAGAATAATATAAGAAAATCTATGGTGGAAGCAAGTTGAAGGAAGGTGGCGAATAATATAAATAGATATGTGTAGGTCACAAGCTAAAGTATGGTAAAGCGACAAGGTTTTAGGAAGATAGGAGTAAGGATATGAAAGGGCGAGTGAGAAGGTGACGAGAATGGATAAATCCTTAGGATTAAGCCCATGAAAACAAGAAGAGCTGATGGTTTCTCTAACTTATACAAAGCTCAGTATAGCCTGAATGAACTCAAATGAGTCTAAGACTAATGGCATTTAGAAGAGATGGAATGCTGCCCTGATAGTATAATGAGGGTGTGATTGTGATATATAAAGGATGACGATTGGGCCTTCGATTGAGTAATGATTTGAAGAGGATTTCATGAATTGTATGGGATTAAAATACCCATGTAAGTGAATCACATTGGGATGCTATAAAATACGGTTATTGAAGTACAATATCGCCACTAAGTGGATCAGGAAAATCACTTCAAATATTCCTCGATTGTTACACCCCATGTTTTCGTACGTGAACGTACGCCATAAGTAAATTAATGAAAGCTCAGAAATGCGATGTTACATAACCCATTTTCGTATGTTAATGTTTCGTCGTAAGTTAATCGACGTAAGTTCAGGAACGAGATTATTTTGAGATTATAAGCATTATGCTATTTTAAAAAAGTGATGAGTAAATTCGTGAAGGTAAGAGGGTAAGCAAATCGAAGAAAATGAATTTCGTCGAAGTTTGACATTTTGAGATAAAATACGGCCCAAGCTACAATACCTTGTATTTATGGACTAGTGCCTTACAAGGTACCACATGACCATGATAGTAAGGTGTATAAAGTGTGTTAAAAGTGTGTTAAAATCGAGTAGTATTTTAAGTAATTTGAGATAATTCTTAATTATGTGGATAATTGGGTAATTATCGGTCAGTGGGAGATTAACAAGATAATCAAGAATATTAATTAATAATTGTGATTATAGGATAAGGCCTAAAAGTCCCAACGTGGCAGCCCACTATTCAAATTAATGATTGTTGAATTGAATTACTAGGTGGCACCTTTAGAGGGCCTCTTGGCTAAGCCATAAAAGGCTTCTTCAGTCCAACAATAGACATGTAAGATTATGATAAAAAATTCACAAAATAGAGATGCTCACCTCCTCCCATCTCCAAGTAACGATCTCCATAGCAATGTACATTGCTTCAGCAAAACAAAATTGTTAGTAACATGAGTAACTTCACAAAAGAGAGGTGCTTAATCTAATCTACAAAGTGATGGATCTCCAGCCAAGAAA
This sequence comes from Nicotiana otophora, assembly GCA_000715115.1. Lineage (NCBI taxonomy): Eukaryota > Viridiplantae > Streptophyta > Magnoliopsida > Solanales > Solanaceae > Nicotiana > Nicotiana otophora. Next base: position 55,863 of record AWOL01S0021652.1, on the reverse strand, counting down.
TTCATACGAAGTTATACTACGTAATAGCAACAGGATTTGCAATTCTAAGGGAGCTCGATATAATCTTTCTCAAGAACATCATAGGGATTCGTTCCCTACTTCAACCGTTGTTACATGTCTTTTTCGCAATTGACGGGTGTTAGAGGGATTGTCGAGAGAGTCGGCTCAGGTATGTTAAGGCTATCCCTTCTTTCCTTTTGGCATGACCCAAATGATACAAATGAAACGAGCAAAATACGCAACTTTCATAAATGACTCTATTCATAGAAATACTAGGGGTGTCTATATTCTTGATTCCCAATGTGTCTTATTATTCTATCATCTGTTCATGGGTTTCAGAAAATACGTAAGTTGATAATTCTATTTTATGACATTAATCAAAGGCATAATGGTCCTATGACATTCCGGGAGATTATATTGACGTATTTCATATGCATTTCATTCATTTATACATGTACATTGACCCATGACCAGATGGAATTATATACGCATATATTATATGTATGTGGGATATGGGAAAATGTTACGGCGTTATATACGCATATATTATATGTATGTGGGATATGGGAAAATGTTACGGCGTTATATACGCACCACCACATTATCAGCTAGTATATGTTGATGATTTTCTCACAGTGGACGACATAATATGATGGGATGCCCTCAGAGGCTTGATGATGTTATGTACGCATATACCTATGCATGGTATGATATTTATACGCATATGCATGGCATTGTAAATATTAATGATTCACAGAGTTATTCGGACTTACATGTCGAGTCGTTTACTCCATGTTTCTCTCATGTCTATTATTTACTAATTTTTATTCTTTATATGCTCGGTACATTATTTGTACCGATGTCCCTTTTGCCTGGGGACGATGCGTTTCATGCCCGCAGGTCCCGATAGATAGGTCAAGCGTCCTCCAAGTAGGCTATCAACTCAGCGGAAGGTGTTGGTGTGCTCTATTTGCTCCGGAGTTGCTTGTTTGGTCAGTATGATTTAGACGAGTATTGTTTGGTATGGCGGGGCTCTGTCTCAACCTTTATGATAATTATGTATTCTTAGAGGCTTGTAGACAGATGGCATGTACGTAAAATATTGTATGGCCTTGTCTGCCTATGTTCAGTGTACGATTGGTTATTTTGGTCTTAATGTCTAATGAATAAGTTGGTATTATATGTTGTATTCTACTTATCTCATGGTAGCTNTTACTCTAGATCGTGTTGTAGAGCTCAGTTGTAAGAACTCAATTTCCTAAACTCTATCTTATTCCTAATACAACAATACCTACATCCAGAAAGACGGTTGGTAAGAGATATAGCTGTGGAAGAGTTGATCAGAGGAACTCGATTTTACATCATGCTTATGATGAGTAAATGTGAGGTTTTCAGCAGATCATGTGTGTACTAAAATGTGTAAGCTTCTTGATAAGGAACCTTAAGGCAAGAATATCTACCCATATGGTAAAAAGCAATGAGACATTCTGGAGGTAGATGAAAGTTTCAACAAGTAAAAGAAGCAAGATGAAGAAGGGTACGAGGCGCCCAGTTAATGAAGATTATCAGTTTTTACAATTAAGGCAGAGGAATATAAGCCTTTTGAGTTACCTTCAACAATAACAGAGGTATGTATAATTGGCCACACCCATCTCAGTTATACCCTATTGGGGCTAACAGGTATAGTTTAAGAAAAGGACGGGATATCAGGATCCGACTGGGGTTAGAGTAACCCAGAATGGTGAATGGATTGTTTGTGTTAGTTGACATTTCCGAAGGATATTACTAAGGTGCTAATAGATCTCCTTGTGAGGCACCTAGATGGTGCACTCTAGAATATTACAATTAGATGTGAATACTAGCATGATAAAAGAAAATTCAGAAGATAGACACTAAAAGCCTGGAAGGGATAAATATTACCTCAGTGTGGCTTGCGTCCCTAGTAGAGCAAGAACGTTAAGCAACTCGAAGAGCCACTGGATGGAGAAAAGGGGAGCTAAAAGCAAAAGAATATCTTGTTCGAGTTTTCAAAATAAAGTGATAGATATAAATGTTAGCGGAAAATAAGAAAAGAGTTAATGAAGCATTATGAGTAAGGTATGATACATGGATGACAACGGTAGATCAAAAGATGGCAGTATTATAGAGTCTATAGTCAAGTGAAGGAAAACATGAGAGGTGACATGCCTTGAGACAGAAAAAGAGTATAGGCCATAAAGTCATATCCTCATTTCGAGAAATAAGTTTGTGACTCCAACGCAACTACCAGAAGGAAAAGTTAGACCCTAGAGTAATAGAAATCAGTATGGGCTGGTGAACAAGATAAACTAAACATGAATTAGGAACTGAATGATTTGATAATGGTCGACGTCATGAGAATTTCAGATTGCGTTATGGCGATAATAGAATGGACAACAGAAGAAGATTCATGGGAAATTCAGAGAATGGTCATTTAGGAAGATGCCTCCCTAAAGCAAGCAATGCGAGGGAAGTTTAGCTTAAGGGACTGTATATGCCAGTTGCACTAAGTGTCACCATCGCTAGTAAGGAATTTTGTTATCCTTGGTACAGAAGGATTACTACAAGGCGAGTAAGGGTCATCGATGATTTGAAAGGACGCCAAAGATGAAGAGGTAAAACATCTATAGGTAGATCATCGTAGCTCCAACTCTTAGTACTCCCCTAAAGGGGGGATATGGAGTGATGCGGTATTAAGTCAAAATTAAGTGGTTCTAGTAATTATGGAATGGTAAGGGAAGAATGCGATAAAATATTAAAAAGGGATGAGATTTCACTTATTCAAAGCTTACAGATATGCTACGATTCAAGAACATTATGCAAACACGACGTCAACGAAAGGAAGTAAGGGTCCCTTCCCGAGATGTTGTTAATAGATAAGGAGCTAGTGCGAGACGTAAGTTAAGACAAAAGAAATAACCCAAGATAGATTACGCAAAATATTGATATGAGAATGGGCCAATGAGTAGTTAGTAGTTGATTCAGGAAGAGCCTAGTTATGGCTAGACGAAAGGTTACAGACAGATTAGTAGATCATGCAAGATGAACATAGTAAAACTTGATATAGTGAATTCAGCCTCGCAGTTATGACATTGTAATAATACTTGAGAAATATTCAGATAGGAATTGGGGTAGTTAAAGGTACTATATGAGTGTTACAGAAATAAAAGAAAGTGCCACTAGGAAGGCAGTCAAATATCAGTTCAGAGAAACACTACAAGCACAAGAGCGTGGAGGTAAGTAACTACGGATAATTATAGGCGAGGAAGGACATAAAAAAATTCCATCGAGTATGCGATGTAATAAGCTCGTAGCTTTACAAGAGTCAGAGGATCCTCCCTAAGTACTACAATGAAAGACTAGCTGAAGAAATAAGGAAGAAGGCTTCAACCTAAGCACAGTGACCGAAAGAGGAAATGGTCTTGTAACAACAGTCTCACAACAACATTGTAAGCACTCTATAAGAAAGTGACACCTATCGTTGCTAATGAACAGGTAGTAAAACCAAAAGTAATATTCGAGATCATATGAGTTGCATGAAAACCCCAGCATGCATGGGAGCTAAGATAAGCTAAGTAGGCACGCAACAAGGAGGCAGAAAAACCAGGAACATAATAGCTTACATTTCAAGAAAGCTGAGAAGGAACAAAAAGAATTATTCGATTAATGATCCGGAGTTAGTTACGGTATGAACACACTTAAGAGTTCGGAGTTTTATACATGCAACATATATTTTGACAATCATACAGCCATAGAAGATTCCAGTATAGGTTAAAAGAAAGAATTGAGCCCACGTCATAGACAAAGCATTGAATTGTTAGAAGATTGTTTCATGGATATTCCATATCGCCCATGAAAGGCTAAAGTAATAACTAATACCATGAGCCGCTGATCGGGAGATAGATTAAGCCTACATAAAGGCTGATCAGAAGGAGGAGGAAACAAAAGAGTTACATCAACGAAGTAAATCAGGAATCTAATTATTGGACCCAGGATATTATAGACCTCGTGATTGAGAACATTGCAGGATTACTCTTAGATATCAGAGGTACAAGAGAGAGAGTACATTAGACATATGCTATAATGGCTTTACGATAAAGACAGTTAGAAGAAGTACCAGCCTCATAAGAAGTCAGTATGAAGCTCCCACCGGATTGTGTATGCACAAGAGGTGTAAGTACTATAATAGAGCTTCAATTCGTGGATGTGAATTATACCTATGTGAAAGAGAGGTCATGAAAGAGATAGAAGATGTGATGTGAGATTTTAAGGTAAGTAAGGTAAATGTGAACAACATACAAGATATTCAAATACATAAGGTTGTGAATAATCTATACGTCAGATCTTTGCTAGATGCGCTGGGATTCAGTATCCAGGAATGATACAGACGTCATTGGTGGCATATCTTCTAGCCTTTGGTTTCTAGGTATCGAGAGGCCAAGTCAAGAGAGTAAAAAAGAGTTAGAGATGATGTGATGTCTCTCTTCGTGTTCCAGAATAACATAAGGAAATCTTTGGTGCAAGCAAGTTGAAGGAAGGTTGCGAGTAATATAAATAGATATGTGTAATTCGCAAGCTAAAGTATGGTAAAGCGACAACGTTTTAGGAAGACACGAGTAAGGATAAGAAAGAGAAAGTGAGAAGGTGAGGAGAATGGATAAGTTCTCAGGATTAAGCCCATGAAAACAAGAAGAGCTGATAGTATCTCTAAGTTTTACAAAGCTCGGTATAGCCTAAATAAACTCAAAGGAGTCTAAGACTAATAGCATTTAGAAGAGATGGAATGTTGCCCTGATAGTAGAATTGGGGTGCAATTGTGATAGATAAAGGATGACGTTTGGGCCTTCTATTGAGTAATGATTTGAAGAAGAAAAAAAGAAGAAGAAAAGATTTCACGGACGACACGGGATTAGACCCCCATAAGATGAATCACGTTGGGATACTATGAAATACGATCATGGAAGTATAGTATCTTATCGCCCTAGGTAGATCATGATAATCACTTCAACTGTTCCACGATGGAGCATGAGTCCTAGTGATTACGTAAGAGGTTTCAAGTTATTAGTAAGTAGATTGTAGATCAATATGGAGGTGAATCAACAATAGATGGATAAAGTTCCAAAGTATGAGAGGAAATAAGTATTCCATCCTTTAGATGAAAAACAATAAGGAAACATTGAAGGACTTGGACTTATACATCTATGATAAGAAGAAACAAGAGTAACCTGGAGTTTGGTAGCAAACCTCAGTACGATATATCGAAGTAAGAGTTATTGCAGTAAAGTCATGCAGATAGATAACAGGGTCTATGAAAAAAGATATAGCAATATTCGTAAGTTCAAAAAAGTACCGAGCAAAGAACTTCAAGTATACCTATAGATGCCCAGAGGGACAACTTTTCAAGCTCTGTATATGTTTACAAAGTGAGGCCTAGAGATTTGCTAAAAACTGGACGAAAAAAGGAGAGAAGAATCGCATAGGCGCACTTACGAGGTCAGAGTCGTACATGATGGATAATAAAAGTTATCAAGATTTAGGTGATTGGAAGGATTCCAACCACAGGCCGTGGTGTGAGAAAGAGGACAAAAGGGTGGAATGCCCTGGCCTTTGGATTTATTCACAGAACAGTTGCGTAGATGGCAAGGAGAGTACTAAAGTATTCGTAAGAGCTAGGTTATGATAATGATAAGTGCACCAGTTAACATTCGAGGACGAATGTTCCAAAGGGGGAATGATGTTACACCCCATATTTTTGTACGTGAAAGTACACCATAATAAAATTAATGAAAGCTCAGAAATAAGATATTACATCCCACATTTTCGTATGTTAAAGTTTCATCGTAAGTTAATCGACGTAAGTTCAGGAATGAGATTATTTTGAGATTATAAGCATTATGCTATTTCAAACAAGTGATGAGTAAATTCGTGAAGGTGAGAGGGTAAGCAAATCAAAGAAAATGAATTTCGTCGAAGTTTGACATTTTGAGATAAAATACAGTCCAAGCTACAATACCTCGTATTTATAGACTAGTGCCTTACAAGGTACCACATGACCATGCTAGTAAGGTATATAAAGTGTGTTAAAAGCGAGTAGTATTTTAAGTAATTGGAGATAATTCTTAATTATGTAGATAATTAGGTAATTATCGGTTAGTGAGAGATTAACAAGATAATCAAGATGATTAATGAATAATTATGATTATTGGATGAGGCCTAAAAGCCCAACGTGGCAGCCCACTATTCAAATTAGTGACTCTTGAATTGAATTACTAGGTGGCACCTTTAGAGGGCCTCTTGGTTAAGCCATAAAAGGCTTTTTAAATCCAACAAAAGACATGTAAGATTAGGATAAAAATTTCACAAAATAGAGATGCTCACCTCCTCCCATCTCCAAGTAACGATCTCCATAGCAATGTACATTGCTTCAGCAGAACAAAATTATTAGTAACGTGAGTTACTTCACAAAAGAGAGGTGCTTAATCTAATCTACAAATTGACGGATCTCCAGCCAAGAAATTCATACGAAGTTATACTACGTAATAGCGACAAGATTTGCAATTCTAAGGGAGCCCGATATAATCTTTCTCAAGAATATCATATGGATTTGTTCCCTACTTCAATCTATCGTTACGTGTCTGTTTCGCAATTGGCAGGTGTTAGAGGGATTGTCGAGAGAATCGGCTCAGGTATGTTAAGGCTATCCCTTCTTTCCTTTTGGCATGACCCAAATGATACAAATGAAACTAGCAAAATACGCAACTTTCATAAATGACTCTATTCATAGAAATACTAGGGGTGTCTATATTCTTGATTCCCCATGTGTCTTATTATTCTATCCTCTGTTCATGGGTCTCAGAAAATACGTAAGTTGATAATTTTATTTTATGACATTAATCATAGGCATAATGGTCCTATGGCGTTCCGAGAGATTTTATTGACGTATTTCATATGCATTTCATTCATGTATACATGTACATTGACCCATGACCAGATGGCGTTATATACACGTATATTATATGTATATGGGATATGGGAAAAGTTTACGACGTTATATACGCACCACCACCTGATCAGCGGGTATACGTTGATGATTTTCCCACAGTGGACGACATGATATGATGGGATGCCCTCAGACGACATGATATGATTTGCCTATGCATGGTATGACATTTATACGCATATGCATAGAATTGTAAATATTAATGATTCACAGAGTTATTCGGACTTACATGTCGAGTCTTTTACTCCATGTTTCTCTTATGTCAATTATTTCCTGATTTGTATTCCTTACATACTCGGTACATTATTTGCACTGACGTCCCTTTTTCCTGGGGACGCTGCATTTTATGCCCGCAGGTCCTGATAGACAGGTCAAGAGTCCACCAAGTAGGCCATCAGCTCAGCGGAAGGTGTTGGTGCACTGCATTTGCTCCTGAGTTGCTTGTTTGGTCAGTATGATTTAGACATGTATTGTTTGGTATGGCGGGGCTCTTTCCTGACCATAATGACAATTATGTATTCTTAGAGGCTTATAGACAGATGTCATGTATGTAAAAGCTTGTATGGCCTTGTCGGCCTATGTTTAGTGTTCGAGTGGTTATTTTGGTTTTAATGTCTTATGTATAAGTTGGTATTCTACGTATCTCACGGCAGCCTCTCTTACTCAGTTATTTATGATAGTATGATACGAAAAGATATGTTATGTTGGTACTCGGTTGAGTAAGGTACTAGGTGCCTATCGCGGCCCATCGGTTTGGGTTGTGACATTGATGCAACGCAAGCCCTAGTGGCAAGGTATTATGTAAGAAGTTTCAAGTTATCAGTGGTATATTGTAGATCAATATTGAGGTGAATCAACAATGGATGGACAAAAGTCACAAAGTATGAGATGAGATTAGGTTGTCATTCTTAAGATGAACAGTAATGAGGAAGCATTAAAGGACTTAGATTTATACATATGGGATAAGCAACGAAAGTAACCTGGAGTTCGGTAGCAGACCTCAGTAACGATAAATTGAAGTAAGAGTTATGGTATAGTATGACCTACCTAGATGTAGTATAGTCATACGAATGGATAACCGGGTCTATGAAATAAGATATAGAAATATTTGTAAGTTCAACAAAGTATTGAGAAAAGAACTTCAGTATATGCTTACAAAGTGAGGCCTAGAGATTGGCTAAAAACTGGAGGAAAAAGGAGAGAAGAGTCGCATAGGCGCACATACAAGGAAAAAGTCATACATGCTGCATGACAGAAGGTAGTAAGAGTTACGAGATTGGAAGAATTCCGATCACAGACCATGGTGTGAGAAAGAGGCCTAAAGGGGGGAATGTCTTGGCCTTTGGATTTATTCAAAGAACAGTTGCCTAAATGGCAACAAGAGTATTCGGAAGAGCTATGGGTTATGAGAATGATAAGTGCATCAGTCAACATTCGAGGACGAATGTTCCAAAGGGGGGAATGATGTTACACCCCATGTTTTCGTACGTAAAACTACGCCATAAGTAAATTGATAAAAGCTCGGAAATGAGATATTACATCCTGCATATTCATACGTTAAAGTTTTGTCATAAGTTAATCGACGTAAGTTCGGGAATGGGATTATTTTGAGATTATAAGCATTATGCTATTTCAAACAAGTGACGATTAAATTCGGGAAGGTGAGAGGGTAAGCAAATCAAAGAAAATGAATTTTCATCAAAGTTTGACATGTTGGGATAAAATACGGCCCGAGCTAAAATACCCCGTATTTATAGACTAGTGCCATACAAGGTACCACATGACCATGATAGTAAGGTGTCTATGGTGTGTTAAAAGTGAGTAGTATTTTAAGTAATTTGAGATAATTCTTAATTATTGGGTAATGAGAGATTACCTAGTTAATTAAGGAATTATTGGGTAATTAATTAAAGAGTTGGATAAGATTTAACCCTTCCACACGTGGCAGTAAGCCACCCCATGAATTGTGACTCTTAAGTCATTACATTATGTGGCAAGATTAGAGATGTGGGATTTGGCATTCTTAAACAAACGTGAATCACATATACGTTCTTAACATATCCACTCTTAAGAAAGAGTAACTTATTCATTCTTAACATATTCATTCTTAACATAGCCGTTCTTAAGAAAGAGTCACATATCCTTTCTTAAGAACGTGAGAGTCATATATCAGAACGTAAGATTTCGCAATTATAAGGAAGTACTGTGCAATATTTCTCAAGAATATCGTACGGATTGTCCCCTATTTCGATCTCACCATTACGTGTTTCGTCGCAATTAACGTGTGTTAGAGGAATTATTAAGAGAATCGACTCAGGTAAGGTTATCCCTTCTTTCTTTTTGGCATGATCCAAGTGATACAAGAAAAATACGCAACTTTCATAAATGACTCTATTCATAGAAATACTAGGGTTGTCTATATTCTTGATTCCCCATGTGTCTTATTATTCCATCATCTGTTCATATGTCTCAGAAAATACGTAAATTGATAAAGTTTATTTCATGACTTTAATCAAAGGCATAATGGTCCTATTATGTTCTGAGAGATTTTATTGACGTATTTCATATGCATTTCATTCATTATACATGTACATTGACCCATGACCAGATGGCTTTATATACGTGTATATATGTATATTATATGTATATGGGATATGGAAAAAGGCTACGGCATTATATACACACCACCACCTGATCAGCTGGTATACGTTGATGAATGGCTCACAGTGGCCGAGATGATATGATGGGATACCCTCAGAGGCTTGATGATGTTATGTACGCATATACCTATGCATGGTATGACATTTTATATGCATATGCATGACATTATAAATATTAATGATTCACAGAGTTATTCAGGCATACATGTCGAGTCTTTCACTCCATATTTTCTCATGTCTATTGTTTACTGATTTTCATTCCTTACATGCTCGATACATTATTTGTACTGACACCTCATTTGGCTGGGGATGCTGCGTTTCATGCCCACAGGTCCCGATAGACAAGTTGAGAACCCTCCAAGTAGGCTATCAGCTCAGCGGAAGATATTGGTGCGCACCATTTGCTCCGGAGTTGCTTGTTTGGTCAGTATGATTTAGACGTGTATTGTTTGGTATGGTGGGACTCTGTCCCGACCTTTATGAAAATTATGTATTCTTAGAGGCTTGTAGACAGATGTCATGTACGTAAAATATTATATGGACTTGTCGACCTATGTTCAGTGTACGAGTGGTAATTTTGGTCTGATAGACCCGTATGTCTTATGTATAAGTTGGTATTACATGTTGTATTTTACTTCTCTCATGACAGCCTTTCCGGCTCAATTATCTATGATAGTATGATATGAAAAGATATATTACGTTGGAACTCGGTTGAGTAAGGTACCGGGTGCCCGTCGCAGCCCATCGGTTTGGGTCGTGACAATTTGCTCATTTCATTTGTATCGTATGGATCATGCCAAAAAGAAAGAAGGAATAGCCTTAACATACCTGAGTTGATTCTTTTGACAATTCCTCTAACACAAGTTAATTGCGACGAAACACGTAACAGCGAGATCGAAATAGGGGACAATCCGTACGATATTCTTGAGAAAGATTGCAGCGTACTTCCTTATAATTGCCAAATCTTACGTTCTGATATATGTCTCTTATGTTCTTAAGAAAGTATATGTGACTCTATCTTAAGAACAGATATGTTAAGAATGGATATGTTAAGAATGAATAAGTTAAGAATGAATAAGTTACTCTTTCTTAAGAGTAGATATGTTAAGAACAGATATGTGACTCACGTTTGTTTAAGAATGCCAAATCCCACATCACTAATCTTGCCACATAATGTAATGACTTAAGAGTCACAATTCATGGGGTGGCTTACTGCCACGTGGAGATCCTAGGCAATAATTACCCAATAACTCCTTAATTAACTAGGCAATCTCCCATTACCCAATATTTAATTAATTACCCACATAATTAAGAATTATCTCAAATGACTTAAAATACTACTCACTTTTAATGCACTTTATACACCTTACTATCATGGCCATGTGGTGCCTTGTATGGTACTAGTCCATAAATACCGGGTATTATAGCTCGGACCGTATTTTTTCTCAAAATGTCAAACTTCAACGAAAACTCATTTTCTTCGATTCGCTTACCCTCTCACCTTTACGAATTTACTTATCACTTGGTTGAAATAGCATAATACTTACAATTTCAAAATAATCTCATTCCCGAGCTTACGTCGATTTATTTATGACGTACTTTCACGTACGAAAATATGGGGTGTATCAAACAGCTCCGGATTAAGTGGAGCACACCAACTCTTACTGATCAAAGGTCCTAAAAAGGGATCTGTCAGCCTGTCTACCTGCACCTGCGGGCATGAAACGTAGCATCCCCAGGCAAAGAGATGTCAGTACGAATAATGTACTGAGTATGTAAGGCATGAAAATCAGTACATAAAGACATAGATGAAACATGTAGTAAAGAATTCCACTTGTAAGTCTAAATAACTTTGTGAATTCTGAAACATTTATAATGTTATGCACATGTGTATAAATGTCGTATCATGAATAGGTATAGGTGTACATAACATCATCAAGTCGTCGAGGGCATCCCATCATATCATCTCGGCCTCTATGGACGAAATCATCAACGTACACCAACTGATCAGGTGGTGGTACGATATAACGCTATAACCTTTTTCCATATCCCATATATATATATATATATATATATATATATATATATATATATATATAATATGTGTGTATATAACGCCATCTGGTCATGTATAAATGAATGAAATTGCATAAGAAGTACGTTAATAAGATTTCTCGGATGTCATAAGATCAATATGCCTTTCGGATAACTTTATTAACTACATATTTTTTTGAGACCCATGAACAGAAGATATAATAATAAGACACATGGGGAATCAAGAATATAGACACCCCTAGTACTTCTATGAATAGAGTCATTTATGAAGGCTGTGTGTTTGCTCATTTCGTTTGTATCGTATGAATCATGCCAAAAAGAAAGAAGGGATAGCCTTAACATACCTGAGCCGAGTCTCTTGACAATCCATCTGACACACGTCAATTGCGAAAAAGACACGTAACGGCGGATCGAAGTAGGAAAAAATCCATATGATGTTCTTGAGAAAGATTATACCTGCTCCTTTAGAATTGCAAATCTTGTTGCTATTACGTAGTATAACTTCGTATGAATGTTTTCTGAAGATCCATTACTTCTAGATTAGATATAAGCACCTCTCTTTGTGAATTAGAGAGGTCTTATACTTAGTGGGTGTGGGCCCCACTCATGTGGTGACTTTGCCACATAACCCTCTAAATGTGCCACCTTATTATATGAACTTAAGAGTCACATTTACCTAAGGTCTTTGCTGCCACTTTGAGTTCCATTAGACTTATCCAAAGATGCTAATTAATTAGTTACTCCCCCACTAAAAATTAATAATTGCTCAATTATCTACATAATTAAGAATTATCTCAAATTACTTAAAATACTAATCACTTTTAACACACTTTATACACCTTACTATCATGGTCATGTGGCATCTTGTATGGCACTAGTCCATAAATACCGGGTATTGTAGCTCGGACTATATTTTATCACAAATTGACAACCTTCAACGAAACTTATTTTCTTTGATTCGTTTACCCTTTAACCTTCACGGCACTTACTTATCGCCTGTTATAAATGGCATAAATGCTTATAACCTCAAATATAATCTCATTCCAGAGTCTATGTCGATTAACTTACGACAAAACTTTATCGTACGATAACGCGAAATGTAATATCCTTCCCCCCTAGAAACATTCGTCCTCGAATGTTTAACTCCCCGGGATCTATATAAATTTTGGGAGAGTTGCCTTTGTAACAGTACTACTACCAACCCTTCCTGTAGAAAACTCAATAATCCAATGCCACATATTGCCACAATCATCAATCACGACTATGGCCTCACACGACCAATGAAAATAATTAACACTAGAATCCATACTCGTACCTTAAGGCTGTGATGTCTCAGTCGGATCCTTCTCTGGAAGAGGAAACAAGTGAGGATACCTAGACCTCATGTCTTCTTCGGCTTCCCAAGTCATTTCTTCGACATTATTGGTTCTCCAAAGTACTTTCACCGAAGCTAAGACTTTAGTCCTCAATCTCCGAACCTATTTATCTAGTATAGTAATGTGAGTTTCCTCATATGATAGCTTCTTTGTGACCTGAACATCGTTAACTGACACAATTCTGGAAGGATCTATGATACATTTATGAAGCATAGACACATAAAAGACTGGATATACCGACTCCAAGTCAGAAGGCAAGTCTAACTCATATGCTACTTGGCCTACCTTGATACGATCTTATATGGTCCAATGTACCGAGGGCTAAGTTTTCCTTTCTTACCGAACCTCATTACGCCTTTCACCGGTGATACCTTTAGGACTACCCAATCGTCAACCTAAAACTCCAAGTTTCATCGTCGATTATCCCTATAAGACTTCTGACGGCTTTGAGCTGCTAATAGCCTTTCCTGCATAAGCTTAATCTTCTCGATTGCTTGTTGTACCAACTCTGGTCATACTAACTTAGTTTCCCCAACATCGAACCATCCTATAGGCTACCTACACTTCCGTCCGTAAAGAGCTTCGTATGGAGCTATCTGAATACTAGTATGATAGCTATTATTATACGCGAACTCAATAAGCGGCAAATGATCATCCCAGCTTCCCTTGAAATCTATCACACAATCCCATAACATATCCTCCAGTGTCTGAATAGTATGCTCGTCCTGTCCGTCTGTCTGGGGATGAAATGTTGTACTAAGACTAACCTGAGTCCCCAATCCTTTTTGGAAGAACCTCCAGAAATTAGCTGTAAACTGAGCTCTTCTATCCGAGATTATAGATATAGGGACACCATGAAGTCGTACTATCTCCTTAATATAAAGCCTTGCATAATCCTATGTGGAATATGTAGTCCTAACAGGAAGAAAATGGGCTGATTTTGTAAGTCTATCAACAATCACACATATAGAATCGAACTTAACCTGCTGACAGTTAGGGCACTGAGCAACAAACTCTGCTATCTGCTTTTTCATTCCGTCCCACCAATATACATCCCTGATATAATGATATATCTTTGTTGCTCCTGGATCGATAGAATAACGAGAGTAGTGACTTTCTCTCATAACCTGCCGACGCAACCCCACAACATTAAGGACACATAATTATCCTCGATATCTGAGGACCCCATCTTCTGTAATCTCAAATGGTATCTTCTCCTTCTGAGGGTTTGTATCCCTATAATTGTCATGCCCCAAAACCGAGGAGCGCGACCGGCGCTCAACCGAGTGCACCCGACCGAGCAAGCCTGTTAGATTTCATTCTATCCAAGCTCATCCACGAATAAAGATAATACATAATTTAATTAATTAGATAAAAAATTGATCATGTCTACAATACCAATTCATTACCAATAGTTACTTCATTTTTAAGGTCTCTGTTCCACACATTTTTCATAATCTGAAGTGGAAATAGTATTTCAAATACAACATAACGAGTTAGACTTTTCCAGCACCAATACACAACCTACACTATGTCTTCGGAGCCTCTATAGATAAGGAAGAGTACAATAATAATGCCGGCAATAAGGCCCCGGCTATACCTCAAACAAAATACACAATGTACAAAAGATTTATGACCCCGGGATGAAGTGGGGCTCAACAAGTCAGCTGGGAAGAAGGTGTATTTCTATCACTGATCAATATCTCCTGTTGTAGAACCACATGCATCAAGGTGTATTGCTATCACTGATCAATATCTCCTGTTGTGGAACCACCTGCATCCATTTAAAGATGCAGCGCCCCCGGCAGAAGGGACGTTAGTACCGTCGAATAGCACTAACATGTATTAAACACTCTCTCAATAGAATGACAAAATAATACAAACAAGATTATCATAATATCAATGAAAGCCTTAATCAACATCAAACCTCAATTTAGGATCAAGACAATGCTCAAATTAATTTCCATATATTTCCATATCTCACATTGGGAGATTTGTTTTAGTATCGATATCCCATTGTTCACAATACCATTATTCACAATACCAATATTAACGATACCAATGCCACCGTACTCTCAGCACGGAGTCCGATCATAACCCGATCGGCTAGGCTATCTCATTAGAGACATCAACCACAATTTCTCTCAATGTCAATACCACTGTCTTTAACACGGAGTCCGATCACGACCCGATCGTCTAAGCTATCCATTAAGGACATCAACCACAATTAACATTTCAATTACAATTTCCAGCACAATCACCACTATGTGTGCGGCATAGTGTCCGATCACGACTCGACCGGCTAGGCTATCTTATTCGAGACATCAACCTTTTTATATCAATCTTCGCATTTCATATTACTTTCACATCTTTTCATTTCATTGGCACTAATGGCCATAATTATAATATCTTTCTTGGCACGTTGGCCATATTTAGTATTTCATGCTCACCTTTTCACTTTCTAACATCAACGTCATCAACAACAACAACAACAACAATAACAACAATTCAAATCAAGGCATGTAGTACACATGTGAGAAATTAAGAGTCTAAGGCACATAGAGATTCTTCACAAAATTTGGCATAATAGCCTTCGTTTGAATTTAACTTGAAGTCGAACATTTCTAATGCACAGCCCATATTTTTAACACATCCTCAATTGATAACATAACATAATTTAAGCATTTGGAATACTTGTTGAACATATATCCTTCAACCCAATCTTACTCGGAATAGCCAATTTTTACCATAATTCACATGAATATCGTGGAATCCAATTCTAAAAGAGAAGAGTTTAGCCAACATACCTCAATTGAGCTTCCTTAAACTCTAAAATGTTCCGGAATTCTTAACAACTTCAATCTATTGTAGAAATATAACAAATTGAATCAAAATTAGGAAGATGATCATAGTTCTAGCTCATTTGAGCATTTTATCAAACACTAGGTGTGCATAAGGTTTCAAGGTCCTTTTATGGAGAATTCCATCATCCCACAACCCAATCTTTACCATGCTTAGTTCAACAATCTTCCTACACCCCTTGATATCACATGCATGTAAAATAAACAACTCTCATGCCCAACAATTATCTTGCTAATTACCCATTTTCAGATAATTTCGAAATTGGGGGTTAGGGTATAGAATCTTACCTCTAGGATGAATACCTAGTGAGTTTCCCTTCTTAATCTTCCAAAACTTGAGCAAGAATTGAAGAACAATTATTGAAGAATAACTTCTCACTCTAGGGCACTCTCTCTCACTCTAAAATATTAGATTATTGCTCAAAAATGTCCCAAAGAGTGTATTTAACGAAATAGGGTTGGGTTTTAAAAATCCAAAAATGAAGCTCCGGAATAGGTTCTGCGGTTGCATATGCGACCGCATATCGGTCACATAATTGGTGTCCAAAGCTGGCCAAATATCTGCCCCGGTCTGCTGTCACTACGCGGCCCACAGACCTGTTCTGCGGTTGCATAATGCACCGCAGAACAGTTGTGCGGTCGCATAGTCACCGCATAATTGCATCCAAACTGGCCCTCTCCAACCTACTTCTGCGGCCATTATGCAGCCCGCAGAGTGGTTGTGATGTCGCATAATGGACCGCAGAAATGCATTTTTCTTCCAAAAGTTTTCTTTTATTTTCGGTGCATT
Source organism: Nicotiana otophora (assembly GCA_000715115.1). Lineage (NCBI taxonomy): Eukaryota > Viridiplantae > Streptophyta > Magnoliopsida > Solanales > Solanaceae > Nicotiana > Nicotiana otophora. The sequence goes on along the minus strand of AWOL01S0021652.1, from coordinate 39,103 downwards.
GTTCGACCTAAAACCAATTCGGCACCACGAAATATTATTTTCTTTTGCAAAAAAATTTCGAGGCCTTAGAATAATGAGCTAACACAGGATCCCCGTACTGGCGTCCCTTCACTTCAGTTACTAAAGAGGATGTTGCCGTGTCCTGAATAGTAATTCCGGTATCATCCGAGTCCAGTAATCGAACTTCAAGACTAGCTAGCTGATGAATGTCATGGGCTATCCCACTCTTCTCTGGTTGTAAATATGATATGCTACCCATAGATCTACGGCTGACGGTATTGACTACTACATTCGCCTTCCCTAGATGGTATAAAATATCAACATCATAGTCTTTTAGTATCTCCAACCATCTCCTCTTACGTAAATTTAATTTCTTTTGCTTGAAGATATACTAAAGGCTCTTATGATCCGTATAGATATCATTTCTTTTGCATGAATCACCGCGGCTAACTCTAAATCGTGGGTCAGGTAATTCTTCTCATGCTTTCTTAGTTGTCTAGAAGCATAAGCTACAACCTTACCATGTTGCATCAGTACACAACCCAATCCAACGCCCGAAGTGTCACGCCCCAAACCTGGGGAGGCGTGACTGGCACCCAATGCTGTACTGGCCCGAGCGAACCACTCTTTAACTTTCGTTTTTTAATTATCATGGGCCAACATGGCCACAACTTGTAATGTATAACTATAAGTGAGAAAACAATGTATCAATGAACCATCGTTCTTAAAACATGAATACATATGGGCGGTCAAGGCCTATGACATACTGTACAAAATGAACCTCTATCTACAAAGCCTCTAAGATTGTTCGACATCTAATGGGACAAGGCCCCTGCCTGACAATAAGTCTGTAGCAAAACTCTGACGCGATGACTTATAGACTCGACTGCACTCCGAATGAAGTGGAGTCTTACCGATCCTTCGTTGAATGCTAACCTCGTCTACTATGAGGGCTCATCAAACTGATTACCCATACTTGCAGGCATGAATACAAATAATGTACCAAGTATGTAAGATAGACTACCCAACAAAAGGACATCTGTACATGCATACTTATTATACTTATATATATAATGCTTCTCTTTGAGACTATTATCCATATCGCATGATGCATGACTGCCCAATGGATCAGTGGTAACTGACTGCCCGACCGGCCGTAGCTCGGTGGTAACTATGTAACTGCCCAACCGGCCGTAGCTCAGTGGTAAACGCATGATGCATATAATACCATTATGAACATTAACATCTTTATTGAATACCTTAATAGAGAGTTAGGAACATACTTAGGCATGCTTTGAATATCATGTTACATGAATAAACAACATAGACCTTCTTAGTTACTAAGAGTAGAACCATTTATGAAATAACATTACGTTTACGTATCGTTACTTGGATCATACCAAAAGAAAGAAGGATTAGCCTTAACATACCTTTGTCATTTACCTAACCACGTGACGACGGTTCAGCCTGTTAGTACTTCAATCTGAAACTTGTGAATTTGAGAACATCAGTAGGTAATTATCTTTCAAAATCTGGACAACATAGGTATCTTCGCCCCAATTTACCACTACGTTCTTTTATATACACTTCTTATAATAATATTACAACTTTCTCTATAAAATGTATAGTAGTTCCTCCCCTTCAGGACAATAGATACAGACCTGAACCGAAACATAGGCTCCTATAATTGCCAGTTTCATTTCGTTGCTAGTTGGTACTAATTGGCTGACTTAACAAATATTGAAGGAATCAGATCAGTAATATATTTAGTGTGCCATAACATATTGTGAGTGAAGGAATATTGTGTGGAGTTCTGTGATGGTAGTGTTTATGTGGATAGTTTTGTGGAGAAGATTAAAATTCTGCTTTTGCTATTGTTCTAGGAACTAGGAACTAGGAATTAGGAGCCAACTATTTGACAGATGTTCAAAAGTGGATACTCTTCCATGCATGAACCCCACGTCTCCCTTTGTTGTAGAATCTCCCATTACCCAATTGTAACACCCCGGAAAATTTTGAAGTATTTCAGTGTAAAACCCCGTTAATTTCACAAGTGAATTCAAAGTTTCGTGGTGCCATAGTAGGCTTACGTGTTTGAGGAGGTTCAGAGTTTTTGAGTAGAACAATGCACCGGAAAGTAAAGGAAAATTTTTGGCGGAAAAATGCATTTCTGCGGTCCATTATGGGACCGCAAAACCACTTTGCGAGCCGCAGAACTGAGCAAGAGAAGGGCCAGTCTCGGGGCAATTATGCGATCGACTATGCGACCGCATAACTGTTATGCGGTGCATTATGCGATCGTATAACAGTTATGCGGACCGCATAGCGACCGCATACATGGACAGATTTTTGATCGTTTTAGTCTGTAATTATGCGATGGATATGCGGTCTGCATTTCCATTATGCAGTCGCATATGCGACCGCAGAACCTGTTCTGGAGCTCTATTTTTGGGTTCTTACAACCCGACCCTACTTCGTTAAATACACGCAAAGGGTCCTTTTTTAGCAACAATTCTAATGTTTTAGAGAGAAGGGAGAGTCTTTTAGAGAGAGAGGAAACCCTAGGCTAGTTATTCATCAAGTCTTGCTCAAATCATGGAAGATTAACAAGGCAAACCCACAAGTTCTTCATATAAGAGGTAAGGTTCCATACCCTAGTTTTCAATTTCGAATTTGGGTAGAAGATGGTTGATTAGGAGTATGATTCATGGGTATGAGATTATTATTTATACATGCATGTACCAATAATAATTATGGGAAGATTGTTGAGCTGAAATAAGTAAGGATTGGGTTGTGGAGTGAAGGAAATCTTGTAGAAGAACCTTGTGGTTAAATTTGCACACCTAGTGTCTGATAAAATGCTCAAATGAGCTGAGACCATGAATATCTTCCTAATTATGGTTCAATTTTGTTATGTCTCAAAATAGATCGGGATTGCTAAGAATTCCGGATCATTCTAAAGTTAAGGAAGCTCGATTGAGGTATGTTGGCTAAACTTTCTCTCTTGGAATTGAATTCCATAATATTTCCGTAAGTTTCAAAGCATGGGTTGTGTACTAAAAGGTTATGGCTTTGAGTCATGTTTCAATGAAAGATAGTATGCCAAATTGTGTGAGAAAATCTCAATATTCGTAAGACTCTTAGTTGCTCATATGTGTACCTAAAGTCTTGATTTGGAAATGTATTATTGTTGATAACCTATAAAAGTGGTTGGAAATGAAATAATTGAATAGGGGAATATAGTGTGTGGTCAACGTGCCAAGAATTTAAATTATGATTGTGTCTAGTAGTGCAAATGATTTGAGAAGATACGATAAAGAATATAAAATGAGCCTCGACTCAATTGTTTAAAAATGACTTCGAAGATAGAATTACATAGAAGCTTTTGTACTCAATCCATGCCCATTAGTGGTTGCTTTAACTAATGCTTTGCTTTATAAATATATCTAGAGTGATTCGAGTTCTATATACTCATGTGTTGAACTGGTACATTGTCAGCATTGTAAGAATAAATGGTCTATTGATTGTTTATGAATTTCATGTGTGTTTCTATTGTTGGATGGTATGCCTCATTCTTTGGGAAGAAACCATTTGTGTTTGAAGTTTCCATTTCAAATGGATTTGAAGTATATTATTTCTGAAATATCCTATATATTGATACTTGAGGGTGATCTTTGAAATTGAAAGAGGTGAAAGTGTGGAATATGAAATACGACCATCATGCCAGGAATACAAAATCTTGTGCATGGCCGAATGAGCCAAGGAAATATTGTCGTTGTGAACGACTGGGAATACTAATGAGAATTTATACAATATGAAAGATGTTGAGGTGAGTATAATTGTATTTATGATATTTCTGTTTGCAAATCAAATCAAAAATGTTTTTGGGAGCATCATTAGCAAAACCGAGGTAGGGTGGATCATAAGGCCCACACCTGAAACTACACGTGCCGGTGTGTGGGTGGATTGTGATTATTCCCCTTATTTGGCATCAAATTGGAACCTTTGGAAAATTGTGATATTATTCCCCTTAATTGGGATGAAACTGGAACCTTTGTGGATTGGAAAAGTAAACCCGCACGACATATGTGGGAAGGCGGCCTAGCTGATCGGGTGGAGATCAGACGCCATACTGCGCATATGGTGGTACTACTCTTGGTAACAACTTTCTTTCGCATCACATGTCAAACCACATTGTTCGTGGGGAGATGGCCTAGCCGATCGGGCGTGATCGGACTCCGTGCTCACAAAGACGGTGGTATATCGGTGCTAATGATCTCCCAACCAAAATTGTATATGAAGTTCATATTTTAAAAATTATTATGTTTTAACTAAACATTTGAATATTGTTGATTATAACTTGCTGTTTCTATGTGTTCCCTTTTTTTTATATGGGCATTCTAATTTGAAAGAGGACTTTTAGCAATGCATACTAGTGCTATTCGACAGTACTAACGTCCCTTTTGCTGGTGGCGTTGCATCTTTAATGGATGCAGGTGGTTCTACAGTAGGCAACATTGATCAGTGATAGCAGCGCACTCGTTTCAGCTGATTTGGTGAGCCGAGGCGCAGCATACTTCATTTCGGGGTCATGTATCTTTTGTTTCTCATATACTGTATTTTGAGGTATAGCCGGGGCCTTGTTCCCGGCATTTCCATATTACTCTTCTATTGTATTTAGAGGCTCCGTAGACAGGTTATGGGTTGTGGTTGAGGTTGGGAATTGAACTAGAAATGTTGGTATTTGGAAATCATGGTTTTCATTAAATCTATAAATTCGTAATATTTTAGAAATTATGAATGAAGCTGCTAATGGGAATGAAAAGGAAGTTGTTAATAAAATCGTTTTAGTGATTGATTAATGGAGTACAACTCCTCTTTATTCATGGATGAGTTTGGGTAGAAGAAAATCAAATAGGCTTGCTCAGCCGGGTTCTCTCGGTTGAGCGCCGGTCCCGCTCCCCTTGCTCAGCCGTGAGTTTGGGTAGAAGGAAATCAAATAGGCTTCGAGAAACACTTGGCACCTTGCAACTGATCAAATAAATCATCGATCCTCGGGAGAAGGTACTTATTCTTGATCGTTACCTTATAACAAAAGCCCAACCCCATACGACACTGCCTGACATGCTGCTTTTTATCACACTGAGCAAATTGTGGCAAGGGCGGCCTCATCTGACTTGACTCGCCCCTATACTGAGAACTTGAGGCCCTGAATATGTGAAACGGTCAAATCTCCAATCGGCAAACAGAGGGGGTGCGCTAGCCGATGGCTGGGCAGGATACCTCGGGTATTGTTGTCTCTGACCACCTTGAAACTCACCAGAAGGACCCGAAGATCTCGCTCTCTTACTCTGGCCCCTATCATGCTCACGATCGGCCCTCTGCTTCTATTTACACTCCTCTACACCCTGAGCGTATTCCTGAATACGAGAAATATCCATACATGGGACCGACATACAATCGTTAAGCAGGTGCGGCTCCAACCCCATCATGAACCGGTGAACCCGGTCCTCCATCTTAGCTACAATAGTGGGAGCATACCTAGCCAAATAATCAAACTGAAGGTTGTACTCCCGAACACTCATATTACCTTGCCGAAGGGTCAAGAACCTATCAACTCTGGCCCGTCTAAGCTCTGGTGGCAGATAATGACGAAGAAAAGCCTCTGTAAACTCATGCCACAACGCTAGATGGGCATCCTCAACTCTAGACAACTCCCAAGACTCGTACCAATTAACTGCAACATCCTGAAGTCTATAGGAAGCTAGCTCAACTGACTCAGTCGCAGTGGCCTTCATTACCCTCAAAGTCCTTTACATCCTATCGATAAATACCTGAGGGTCCTCGTTTGGATCTGCTCTAGTGAATACCCGAGGGTCAAAATTAATGAAATCACGAACTCTTGCACTGATGGCCCTATTTGCATGACCAATACCTACTTCTTGACGCCGAGATTGTGCGGCTACTAATCGAGTCAATAGCTGAATAGCATCTCTCAACTCTTGACCCGATGAATCTAGGTGAAGAGCTGGTTGTACACGGGCAGGCGCTGGAGCTGGTGTCCCTCGGAGCTCCTCTGGAGAGGGTGGGGTATGTGAAGTCTGAGATAGAATCTCAATATGAGACTCTCCCCGAGCCCTAGTAACTCGTGGCACTCCACTAGTAGTCTCCTCAGCCACAGACTCGCCCTTGTGGGCGGCAGTAGCTTTCTTAGGCATCGCTGAAAACATAACACATCGTTAGGAAAATAAATCCTCATATCGTACGATTTAAGATAAGAAGAGAGTATAACATCCTATATGTCATGCAGCCTCTTGTTAATAAGTGTGGTGCACAACACACCCATAAATAAGAATCTCTACTAGACACGGTCTCTAGACAACCCTAGGACAGAACTGCTCTGATACCACTTTTGTCACGACTCAAACTGATGGGCCATGAGGAGTGCCCAAGTCCTACCTGTCGAACACCCATGAGCATGTGTCTAAGATATAAACATGAATTAAGGGTAGGTCATGAATAACATACGTGAGAAAAACACGTCCAAAGGTCATATATACATATACATTCAAAAATGGTAGGGCGAGCCGACAAGGCTTCTATAGACAACTATATATCAAAAACTAGAAGCCGATAAGGCCACATACTTTCCAACAATACATGACTGTCTACAAACATCTAATAGAGTGTAAAACTGTATAAAGGACGGGACTGGGCCCCGTCATACCCATATTTACATACCAAAAATAGCGTACCAAAACTAGTAACAACTCCGGATCAAGTGGAGCACACCAACTCTCGCTGATCAAAGATCCTAAAAAGGGGGACCGTCAGCCTGTCTACCTGCACCTACGGGTATGAAACGCAGAGTCCCTAGGTAAAGGAACGTTAGTACGAATAATGTACTGAGTATGTAAGGTATGAAAATCAATACATAAAGACATAGATGAAACATGGAGTAAAGAATTCCACCTGTAAGTCTAAATAACATTGTGAATTCTGAAATATTTACAATGTCATGCACGTGCGTATAAATACCGTATCATGCATAGGTCTATGTACATAACATCATCAAGCTGCTGAGGACATTCCATAACATCATTTTGGCCTCTGTGGGCGACATCATCAATGTATACCAACTGATCAGGTGGTGATGCGTATATAACGCCGTAACCTTTTCTCATATCCCATATATATATATATATATATAGCGTATATAATGCCATCTGGTCATGGGTCAATGTACATGTATAAATGAATGAATGCATAAGAAGTACATTAATAAGATTTCTCGGAATGTCATAAGATCAATATGCCTTTCGGATAACTTTATCAACTACATATTTTTCTGAAACCTATGAACAGAAGATATAATAATAAGACACATGGTAAATCAAGAATATAGACACCCCTATTACTTCAATGTATAGAGTCATTTATGAAAGTTGTGCGTTTGCTCGTTTCTTTGTATCATATGAATCATGCCAAAAATAAAGAAGGGATAGCCTTAACATACCTGAGCCGATTCTCTTGACAATCCATCTAACACATGTCAATTGCGAAAAAGACACGTACCGACGGTTCGAAGAAGGAAAATATCCGTATGATATTCTTGAGAAAGATTATACCGGCTCCCTTAGAATTGCAAATTCTGTTGCTATTACGTAGTATAACTTCGTATGAATTTTTGCTGAAAATCTGTCACTTGTAGATTAGATATAAGCACCTCTCTTTGTGAATTAGAGAGGTCTTATACCTTAGTGGGTGTGGGCCCCAATCATATGGTCACTTTGCCACATAACTCTCTAAATGTGCCACCTTATTATATGAACTTCAGAGTCACATTTGCCTAAGCCCTTTGCTGCCACGTTGAGTTCCATTAAGCTTATCCAAAGATGCTAATTAATTGGTTAATCCCCCACTAAAAATTAATAATTATCCAATTATCCATATAATTAAGAATTATCTCAAATTACTTAATATACTAATCACTTTTAACACATTTTATACACCTTACTATCATGGCCATGTGGTACCTTGCATGACATTAGTCCATAAATATTGGGTATTATAGCTCGGATTGTATTTTATCCCAAATTGACAACCTTCAACGAAACTCATTTTTTGTGATTCGTTTACCCTTTAACCTTCACGACACTTACTTATCGCCTGTTATAAATGTCAAAAATGCTTATAACCTCAAAAATAATCTCATTCCCGATTCTATGTCAATTAACTTAAGACGAAATTTTAACATACGAAAACGCGAAATGTAACAGAAATAACAGAATTTTCAAAGGAGATGCTAGAGAACAAGAGAGCATATCTAGAGAGATAGCACGTGTATGTAACATTAGAGGCACAAGTGACATGAGGAACTAGCTATAGAATTTGATCTTTTAAATTTGCAATCCATAGCCCAGCTTTACATGTATAGGCTTAGACTGCTGGATAGAACAATACAATAGGAGGAAGATTGTTTTTTGTTTACTCAGAGTAGCTAGCTGTGTGTAACTATGCTTGTTTTGTAATGTTTCCACTGGTAATTAATATAATATTTTAATAACCAAAAAAATAAATTAATTTTAAAAGAGAGGGTCAAAATTAGTCAACACTACCTAAACATATCCAAGCAATTCGAATACAGCTCACTAGCAACCACTACTATTTGTAACACATTGACATGCACATGAAGTGTAGAGTATAGTGTAAGTACCACTGACCTCTTGTACTCAATAAGTAGGAAGCCTAACCTCGATATGAAAGCAGTGACGAAGTTGGCAAGTTCGATGCTCGCTTTCAACCATCACCACCAACAAGAACAACGTAGTAATGGTATATAAGGAAAAACAACTCAAATAATAACTGGTTTAACTCTATCACAAAAATGAGAGAAATAAGCATGCTTTTTCGGTATATTAGTCAAGACATCGACTTTTCCATAAAAATCACCTAGACAGGGATTTATGAAGATAAATTATGATTTTAAGCTCTAAAAATCAAATAGAGGCATCAAATACCGATTAGCATGAGGGAAATGCAACTCCATGCATACATGTCAAATATACATGCCAAAATGAACAATATCACAAATTAATCATCAAGTATACATAGTCTCAGTGTCACGACCCAAACCGATGGGCCATGACGGGCACCCGGTACCTTACTCAAACGAGTACCAACGTAACGTATCTTCCTTATTACAGCATCATAGGTAAGTGGTCCACAAGGGGCGTCATGAGATAATCAGAGTAAACATGAGGGAATACCTGACATAGAACGACCCAACCTGATATAGAAATAAGGCCAATATGATCCATTATATACTTAACATATAGGCCGACAAGGTCATACATGTATCCGTATATATGACATCTGTCTACAAACCTCTAAGAGTACATACTTATCATAAAGGTCGGGATAGGATATCGTCATACCAAACAATACACGTCTAAATCATACTGACCAAACAAGCAATTCCGGAGCAAATGGAGCGCACCAACATCTTTCGTTGAGCTGATAGCCTACTTGGAGGACTCTCGACCTGTCTATCGGGACCTGCGGGCATGAAACGCAGCGTCCCCAGGTAAAAAGGATGTCACTACAAATAATGTACCGAATATGTCCAATGAAAATCAGTAAACAATAGACCTGAGAAAAACATGGAGTAAAAGACTCGACATATATGTCTGAATAACTCTGTGAATCATTAATATTTATAATGTCGTGCATATGCATATAAAATTCATACAATGAATAGGTATATGCGTACATAACATCATCAAGCCTCTGAGGGCATCCCATCATATCATCTCGGCCACTATGGGTAATTTATCAACGTATACCAGCTGATCAGGTGGTGGTGTGTATATAATGCAGTAACCTTTTTCCGTATCCCATATACATATAATATACATATATACGTGTATATAACGCCATCTGGTCATGGGTCAATATATATGTATAAATGAATGAAATGCATATGAAATACGTCAATAAAATCTCTCGGAACATAATAGGACCATTATGCCTTTGATTAAAGTCATGAAATAAACTTTATCAATTTACGTATTTTCTGAGACCCATGAACAGATGATGGAATAATAAGATACATGGGGAATCAAGAATATAGACACCCTTAGTATTTCTATGAATAGAGTCATTTATGAAAGTTGCGTATTTTGCTCGTTTCATTTGTATCATTTGGATCATGACAAAAAGAAAGAAGGGATAGCCTTAACATATCTGAGCCGATTCTCTTGACAATCCCTCTAACACACGCCAATTGCGACAACACGTAACGGCGGATCGAAATAGGGAAAATCCATATGATATTCTTGAGAAAGATTATACCGTACTCCCTTAGAATAGCAAAACCCCGTTGCTACTATGCTAAGAAGTCTCGGATGAATTCTTCTTGAAGTGATTCACGCTACTATCACATAGGTTCTATGATGAAATTTTATTGCTGGAGATCATTACTTGGAAAATGGGAGGAGATGAGCATTTCTATTTGTGAATTTTGATCATAACGTTACAAGTCTTTTGTTGAATTTTAAGAAGCCTTTTATGTCTAGACAAGAGGCCCTCTAAAGGTCCACCTATCTTCATGACATATTAGTCACATTAGGCTTGATGAGAACATTACACATGCTGCCACGCTAATTATTAATCCTTATCCAATAAGTACCCACTTAATTCCTTAATTAATTTGTTAATCTCCCATTAACCGATAATTACCCAATTATCCACATAATTAGGAATTATCTCAAATTACTTAAAATACTACTCACTTTTAACACACTTTGTACACCTTACTATTATGGTCATGTGGTACCTTGTATGGTACTAGTCCATAAATATCGGGTATTTTAGCTCAGGCCGTATTTTATCCCAAAATGTCAAACTTCAACGAAATTCATTTTCTTTGATTTTCTTACCCTTTCACCTTCACGAATTTACTCATCACTTGTTTGAAATAGCATAATGCTTATAATATCAAAATAATCTCATTTCCGAGCTTCCATCAATTTATTTATGGCGTACTTTCACGTATGAAAATATGGGGTGTAACATCATTCTCCTATTTGGAATATTCGTCCTCGAATGTTGACTGATGCACTTATCATTTTCATAACGTATGTCTTCCGAATACTTTAATATTCTCCTTGCCATTTAGGTAAATGTTCTTTGAATAAATCCAAAGGACAGGACATTCCCCCCCTTTAGGCCTCTTTCTCACACCACGGTCTGTGGTCGGAATTCTTCCAATCTCGTTACTCTTGCTACCTTCTGCCATGCAGTCTGTAGGACGTTTTCCTTGCATGTGCTCCTATGCAAATCTTCCATTCAACTTTTAGCCAATCGTTAGGAGGAATATATACAGAACTTGATAAGATGTCCCTTTGGGCATCTATAAGTATACTGAAGTTCTTTGCTCGGTACTTTGTCGAACTTACGAATATTGGTTTATCTTATTTCATAGACCTGGCTATCCATCCACATGATTTTACTACATCTAGGTAGGTCATACTGTACCATAACTCTTATTTCGATTTATCATTGTTAAGGTCTGCTACCAAACTTCAGGTTACTTTCGTTGCTTGTCCCATATGTATAAATCTAAGTCCTTTAATGCTTCCTCATACTGTTCATCTTAAGAATGATGGCCTAATCTCACCACATACTTTGTGACTTTTGTCCATCCATTGTTGATTCACCTCAATATTGATCTACCATATACCTTTGATAACTTGAAGCTGCTTACGTAATCACTAGGGCGCACGTTACATCGTGGAACATTTGAAGTGATTTTCCTGATCCACTTGGGGTGATACGATACTATACTTCCATAACCGTTTTTCATAACATCCCAATGTGGTTTACCTTACGTGGGTATTTTAATATTGTACACTTCATAAAATCATTACTCAATCGAAGGCCCAAATGTCATCCTTCATTTGTCACAATTACACCCTTATTCTATTCCCAGGGCAACATTCCATCTCTTTTAAATGTTGCTAATCTTAGACTCCTTTGCGTTTATTCAGGCTATATTGAGCTTTCTATAAAATAGAGAAACCATCAGCTCTCTTGTTTTCATGGGCTTAATCCTAAGGACTTATCCATTCTCATTACCTTCTCACTCGCCCTTTCTTATCCTTACTCCTGACTTCCTAAAACCTTGTCGCTTCACCATACTTTAGGTTGCGGCCTACACATATCTAGTTATACTACTCGCAACCTTCTTTCAACTTGCTTGCACCATAGATTTCCTTGTGTTATTTTGTAACATCAAGAGAGACATCAAATCGTCTCAAACTCTTCTTTAATCTCTTAACTAGGCCTCTCGGTACCTAGAAACCATATGCTGGAAAATATCTTCCACTGACGACACCGCTATCATTCCTGGATACTGAATCCCAGCACTTCTAGCCTTCTATCCGAAGTATGGACTATTCCCAACCTTCTGCATTTGAGTATCTCATACGGTGTTCACCTTTACCTTACTTACCTTAAAATCTCGCATCACATCTTCTATCTCTTTTATGACCTCCCTTCCATATATGATTGGTTCACATCCACAACTTGAAGCTCTATTATAATACTTGCACCTTTGGTGCATACACAATCCGGTAAGAGCTTCATACTAACTTCTTATGAGGCTGATACTCTTTTAACTAGCTTTATCATAGAGCTGTTATAGAATATTGCTACTGTACTATCTCTCTTGTACCTCTGATAGTACTTAGGGAGACCTTCTGGCTCGTTTAAAGTTACAAGCTGGCTGTATCGTTTACCCGATAGAATTTTTGATGTTCGTACTCACCTATAATAATCCTTAGTTTATGCTCATGTGCTTGTAGGGTTGCCTCTGAACTTGATATTTTGACTGTCTTCCCAGTGGCATTCTCTTTTATTTCAGTAACACTCATACGGTACCTTTAACTACCCCAACTCCTATGTGAATATTTCTCAAGTATTATAATGTCATAACTGCGAGGCTGAATTCCCCATGTTGGGGTTCACTCTGTTTATCTTACACGATCTATTGATCTGTATGTATCCTCTTATCTAGCCTAAACTAGGCTCTTCCTGAATCAACTACTAACCACTCGTTAGCCCACTCTCATATCAATATTCCGTGTAATCTTTCTTGGGTTATTTTCTTTGTCTTAACTTATGTCTCGCACTTGCTCCTTATTTATCAATAACATCTCGGGCAGGAACCCTTACCTCCTTTCCTTGACGTTGTTCTTGCATAATGTTCTGGAATCGTGGCATATCTATAGGATTGGGGTAAGTTCAAGCTCATTCCTTTTTCATTTTTATCGCATTCTTCCTTTACCATTCAATAATTACTAGAACCATTTAATTCTGACTTTATGCCACATCACTCCATATTCCCCCCTTTAGGGGAGTACTAAGAGTTGGAGCTATGATGATTTACCTATAGATATTTTACCTCTTCATCTTTGGAGTCTTTTCACATCATCGATGACCCTTACTCGCCTTGCGGTAATCCTTATGTACCAAGGATAACAAAATTTCTTACTCGCGGGGGTGACACTTAGTGTAACTGGAACGTACAGTCCCTTAAGCTTAACATTGCTTGCTTTAGGGAAGAGTCTTCCTGAATGACCATTCTCTTAATTTCTCATGAATCTTCTTCTGTTGTCCATTCTATTATCGCCAGAATGCAATCTTAAATTCTCATAATGTCGACCATATTCAAATCATTCAGATTAGTTTATCTTGTTCACCAATCCATGCTGATTTCTATTACTCTAGGTCTAACTTTTCCTTTTGGTAATCACGTTAGAGTCACGAACTTATTTCTCGAAATAAGGATGTGACTTTATGGCCTATACGCTTTTATAGTCTCAAGGCCTGCCACCTCTCGTCTTTTCTTTCACTTGACTATAGACTCTATAATACTGTCATATTTTGATCTACCGTTGTCATCCATGTATCATCTCTTACTCATAATGCTTCATTAACTCTTTTCTTATTTCCCGCTAATATTTATGTCTATCACTTTATTCTGAAAACTCGAACAAGACACTCTTTTACTTTAAGCTCCCCTTTGCTCCATCCAGTGGCTCTTCGGGTTGCTTAACGTTCTCGCTCTACTAGCGACGTGAGCCACACTACGGTAATATTTATTCCTTCCAGGCTTTCAGTTCCTATCTTCTGATTTTTTTTATCATACTAGTATTCACATCTAATTGTAATATTCTAGAGTGCACCATTTGGGTGCCTCACAAGAAGATCTATTAGCACATTTGTAATATCCTTCGGAAATGCCAACTAACACAAACAATCCATTCACCCTTTTGGGGTTCCTCTAACCCCAGGCGGATCCTGATATGCCGTCCTTTTCTTAAACTACACTTGTTAGCCCCCATAAGGCATAAATAAGATGGGTGTGTCCAATTGTGCATACCTCTGTTATTGTTGAAGGTAACTCAAAAGGCTTATATTCCTCTGCGATAATCTTCATTAGCTGGGTAGCTCGTACTCTTTTTCGTCTTGCTTCTTTTACTTGCTGAATATTGTGTCTACCTTCCTATTCTCTTATTCCTTTTTACCGTAAGAGTGGATATACATTCTTGCCTTAAGGATCCTTATAGAGATGTCTACACATATTAGTACACACAGGATATGCTGAATACCTCATATATATCCATTTATGCATGATGCAAAAATTGAGTTCCTCTAACTCAACTCTTCCACAACTATATCTCTTACCAACCGTCTTCTGGATATAGCCTCCTACTTATAAGTGTGGTGCACAACACACCCATTGATAGCATGCTAGGAAGCTCAAATCTATTCAAGGACAAGAATGAAGCTTTGGAATCTCAATGAGGGCCTTTAACAAGATGTCAAGCTAAAGTGTTGCAAAACAAGGTCATTAGACTTCAAGTGCAAATAAAGAAGTTGTTAATTGGGATGGAGAGCTCAAGGATAAAGGATATGAGTTGTCTAGGTATTATAATTATTTTATGGTCCAAATTCATGTCCAAGCTTCCTAGGATGCTATCAGGGGGTTTAGCCAACATACCTCAATTGAGCTTCCTTTAAACTCTAAAATGTTTCGGAATTCTTAGCACTTCGATCTATTTAAGAAATATAACAAATTGAACCAAACATTAGGAGGATAATCATGGTTCTAGCTAATTTGAGCATTTTATCAAATACTAGGTGTGCATTAATGTTCTTAAGGCCCTTTTAGGAAAGATTCCATCATTCCCCCAACTCATTCTCTACTATCTTTAGCTCACAACCTTCCCACATACTTCAAGAATACATGCATGCAAGGTAACAACCCCCACACCCAATAATTGTCTTTCTAGTTATACCTTTTTTAGTAGATTTTCGAAATTAAGAGCTAGGGCATAGATTCTTACCTTTAAGATGAAGACTTTCTTTGTTATTCTCAATGATTGAGCAAGAATTGATGGATAATAGGTTGAAGGTTACTCCCCCGCTCTAAGCACTCTTTCTCACTCTAAAAGTATCAGATGTTTGCTCAAACTAGGCTATGGCATATGTTTTAACGATTAGGGTCGGGTTTAAAAACCCCAAAAATGAAGCCCTGAAATAGGATATGCGGTCTGCGACCACATAATGCTTATGCAGTACGCAGAATAGACCGCATAATTGCCTTCCAGAACTAGGCGAATCTGACTCGGTTGGTGGTCATTATGTGGCCCGCAGACCTGTTCTGCGGTCGCATAATGCATCGTAGACCTGTTCTACGGTCGCATAATGCACCACAGAACCTCCCTCCAAACAATCTCAAAGCTAGATATGCGTTCAGAGTGCGGCCCGTGAAATGGTTATGCGGTCGCATAATGGGCCGCGAAAATGACATAAAAAATGGCCCAAAAACCTATCTCACTCTGCGACCATTATGCGGTCCACAGAGTGATTCTGCGGCCACATAGTGTGCCGCAGAAATGCATTTCTTCTGCCTAAATTTCTTTCAAACATGTAAGCCCAGTTCGGCACCACGAAACATTATTTTTCCTTTGCGAAATCTTACAGGGCCTTACATTCTCCCCCGCTTAGGATCACGCATCCTCGAATGAGGGTCAAAACCTGTTATTATCATCTTATGCAACTCTGATTTCATACCATACACCATGAGCCCCAAATTTGACTAACCCCTTAAATTCCAAAAATATTTCGCCAGAGTTTCCCCTGTAACTAGGCCTATCCAACTATCAGAGAGCCCTAGAAACACATCCTTAAAACAAATACTTAAACCAATGATGTAACATAACTCATAACAACACCAATCGTGGCCTCACACACAATATATTACCAGAAAGGAACACCTTTAACGTCAATTTGTACAAATGATACATAATTCATAGAAGGCAACCCTTAGAATTGTTCATAGAACACAACTTTATAAATACATGACTATTAAAATAAATAAGGATGCTTTTTCTTCATTTCTTCCTCGGCCTCCCAAGTAGCCTCTTCAACCTGTTGGTTTCGCCATAGCACTTTCACGAAGGCAATTTTTTTATTTCTCAACTTCCGGACTTGCCTATCAAGAATGGCAACTAGAATTTCTTCATATGACGGTTCTTTATTAACCTTAATGGCCTCAACCGGCACAATAGCTTACGGATCTCCAAATACCTTCTTCAACATAGACACATGGAATATCGGGTGCACTAATGACATCTCAGGTGGTAGATCAAGCTTGTACGCCTCCTATCCTCTGAATGATTCTGTAAGGTCTGACATACCTCGGACTCAATTTCCCTTTCTTACCAAATCGCATTACACCTTTCATGGGGGAAATGTTCAAGAATACCCAATCATCTTCTTTGAACTCCAAATCCCTACGATGAACATCCGAATTGGACTTCTGATGACTCTGAGCAGTCTTCAACCGTTCCTTAATGATTTTAACTTTTTCCATAGCCTGATGCACGTGGTCTGGACCTATCAACTCTGCTTCCCCAATCTCGACCCACCCAATGGGAGATTTACATCTCCTACCATATAATGCCTCAAATGGTGCCATGTGAATACTAGCATGAAAGTTGTTGTTATAAGCAAACTCTATGAGTGGCAAATGATCATCCCAGCTACCCTTGAAATCAAGAACACGTAAGCCTAGTTCGGCACCACAAAACATTATTTTTCCTTCGCAAAATCTTACGGGGCCTTACAGAACCAACTACAGATCTGATAGCTCCACGGACAAGGATAAAGCTTTAGAAGCACCAAGAAATCCATTCACAAGGTCTCAAGCTAAGTATAAGCAAGACAAGGTTGTTGGGCTTCAATGGGAGATCAACAAGGCACTAATAGCGGAAGAAGAGCTCAAGAATTATGGAGAGGATTTAGCTAAGTGCTACACTTGTTTCATGGCCCAAGTCCAAGTCCAAGTCCAAGAGTAGGTAGATTAGGGTCCGATAACCAGCAAAGGATGGCCTAAATTAGGCACCTAAATCAACCTACAAAGGAGCTAACTTGGTGACCAAGTCAGCTCAAGGAGGGGCGGCCAAGACATAGGAGAAGGAGTCAAAGTTCCTTATTTTGTTTCCTAGTTCTTTAGGACATATTTGATGCTTTCCTAGGTAGTTAGGGTTTTGTTTTAATTTTCCTAAGATTATTGGAATTACTTTCCAAGATTAACTTAGTGCTTATTTCCTAGAGTTTTACCTTTTCCTATGGTAGTTGGACTTGTTGTCCAAAGTAGTTTAGGACTTTATTTTCTTAATTTTTAGGTAGAATTTCGTGACCCCCTCCCTATATAAAGGGGTATCTTCTTTGCTTTTAGTCTTAGACTATTATCAATAAAAATTGTGAGATTTTCATGCACTCTTGTGTGTGGCTACTCTTAGATTTATTCTTCAACCTTCAAGACTCTACTTAAGGTGGTAAGATTAAACTCTTTAGAAATCTTAGATCACTTCTAGGTATTCAGGAAAGGTGATAAGTTTAGGCTTATTGTTGTTCTTGTTATTCTAAAGGGTCGGGTTTCATAATCTATCTCTTGTTTTTAATTCTCTACCAAAGGAGATTAGTTCTTTGTTAGCTAATTGTTGTTGTTAGGATTCAACTTCAAGAATAGACTTCTTGAATTAAAGAAACCCTTTTCTGAATTCAATCTATCTTTAATTTTCCGTCTATTTTTGTTTCTTTATTTTCTTTTAGCTTCCACACGTTTGTTGTTTTTCTTTAGTAATTCTTGGAGGGTCCAAGAATTACTAAAGAAAATCAAGAAACGTGCGGAAGCTAAAAGAAAATAAAGAAACAAAAAAATAACGGAAAATTAAAGATAGATTAAATTCAAGAAAGAGTTTCTTGAATTCAAGAAGTCTATTCTTGAAGTTAAATCCTAACAACAACAATTAGCTAACAAAGAACTAATCGCCTTTGGTAGAGAATTAAAAACAAGAGATAGATTGTGAAACCCGACCCTTTAGAATAACAAGAACAATAATAAGCCTAAACTTATCACCTTTATTGAATACCTAGAAGTGATCTAAGATTTCGAAAGAGTTTAATCTTACCACTTTAAGTTGAGTCTTGAAGCTTGAAGAATAAATCTAAGAGTAGACACACACAAGAGTGCAAGAAAAATCTCACAATTTTTATTGATATTGTCTATAATAATCTAAAATCTAAAAACAAATAAGACACCTCTTTATATTGAGAGGGGGTCACGAAATTGCTACCTAAAAATAAGGAAATAAAGTCCTAAACTACTTTGGACAACAAGTCCAAATACCTTAGGAAAAGGAAAAACACTAGGAAACAAAAACCAAGTCAATCTTGGAAAGTAACTCTAACAATCTTAGGAAAAAGAAAACATAACCTTAACTACCTAGGAAAGCAATAAATCTAGTACCAAAATATATGGAAATAAGTTAAAACCAGTCTTGGATAGAATCTTGAAAGTCCCAAACCAATCATGGATAGGATCTTGGAAAGCTTGAAGGCAACTTGCAAGCAACTTGGCACCAACTTGTATCTAACTTCTATCATGCCTATTGAACCTTTCTTGGGCAGAAAGTAAGTCCTTTTTATGTTATAAAATCGTGGCTTCATGTAGGACTTATTGGGCTGCAAGTTTGGACATATTTTTAGGTGCCAAATAGGACCAATAGTGGCCTGATTCGGACCTTCTTCAGACGATGATGTCTCTTAGGGATCTAATCCACCTTTTCTTGGACATGATTTGGACCATAAAATAATTATAATACCTATACAACTCATATCCTTTTATCCTTGAGCTCTCCATCCCAATTAACAACTTCTTTATTTGCACTTGAAGTCTAATGACCTTGTTTTGCAACTCTTTAGCTTGACATCTTGTTAAAGGACCTCTTTGAGATTCCAAAGCTTCATTCTTGTCCTTGAATAGATTTGAGCTTCGTAGGATGCTATCAGTTATCAAGTGGTATCAGAGCATAGACTAATCAAGATTTCAATTTTGATAATCTTGGTAGGTTCTTGAGCAACAAAAAAACAAACATACAAAAACCAAAAGAAAAGAAAACGAAAATCAGTCCAAAAAAAGTGTTATTGCTCATTATTATTTTTAGAATTCAAGTATTATTTGGTTTCCAAGTCAAGAAATGAAACACGAAGAGGGGATCCTTGTTCTTGAAGATTAAAGAAACTTCTTCCCTTATTCTTGTGGGTTTTGGGTTTTCTAAAATTCTTTCCTTTGTTTTCTACTAACCAGTTCCTATTCTTCCTAGGTTTGGTCATTCACTTTTCTTTCTTCTTCTAACTCCATATTCTTATCACTAAGGGTTGTGACTAGTAAGGTTTATTAATAAATCTAAATATTAACGACCAAGAGTTGCATTAAGTGGAAAAAGGCAAGAGAGGTGAGAACATCAGAGGGAAAAAGCCAAATTGAGAGATGTATATTGCTTTGTTCAGGATGTCTCATATAGGTAGTGATGATGAACAAAGGGTTCTTCAAGAAGCCGAAATCAAATGAAGGAATGATTTCACCTTGCAAGATATGCACCAACAATTTGAAAGGTGGAATTTGCAATTCCAAGAGATGAGGGACACCATTGCTGAGCAAAATATTACAATAGTTGAACTTTGAAGGGGAAATAATGCTAGACCCCAAGCTAGGAGAAATGTACTCCCTGCTCCCATTATAAATCAAGAAAACTCTATCGATTATATTAATGATGATATTGATTTTGATAGGGTAAGAAGAGATAGGAGGGGACAAAGAGGAAGACTAGAAGATGATAATATAAGTAGTATAAAGATGAAGATGCCAACTTTCAAGGGAACAAGGGATCCAGACTTGTACCTTGATTGGGAGAGAAAAGTTGAAGCCATCTTTGACTTCCACAACTATTCTGAGGGTAAGAAAGTTAAACTTGCTGCTGTTGAGTTTTCTGACTATGTAACAATCTGGTGGAAAAAGCTTTCTAGGGACAGATTGTAAGAAGGACAAGAACTCGTTGCTACGTGGGCTGAGATGAAAAGGGTAATGAGGAAGAGATTTATGCCATCACACTTTCAAAGAGATCTACAACAACGTCTTCAAACTCTGAGGCAAGGGTCCATGTCTGTAGATGAGTACTTTAAGACTATGGATATGGCTATGATCCAAGATAATTGTAAAAAGGAAGAGGAGGCTACAATGGCTAGGTTTTTGAATGGTTTAAATAAGGAAATAGCTGATGTAGTTGAATTACAACAATATGTAACTTTAGATGAGTTAGTTGAATTAGCTTTAAAGGTAGAAAGACAAAACAAAAGGAGACATCAATCTAGCTCAGGGAGAAGCTGGTGAACTACTATTCCAAAGAAGCAATGGCCGAAATCTGAGGAGACACCTACTCTTAAATTCCATGAAGACAGGGCAGGAGCAAATTAGAATCCAAGGATGGGGGTAAGCCATTTACGCCTAAAACTTCTACTTCTACTTCTTCTATTCAATATCTCAAGTGTCAAAGGAGAGGGCATAAGGCTTATGAATTCCCAAGTAGAAGAAACATTCTAATTAAAGAGGATGGGGGATATGAGAGTGAAAAAAGTGAACCAAGTGAAGAACAAGAAGAAAACTTTGTACAGAGTGAAGAAGGATAAGAGATGGAGTACATTGATAGTGGGGTGAAGTTTTTGGTTAGGAGGCTTATATGCACATTAATTTGGGTCACTCTAATGAAGAACAAAGGGAAAATATATTCCATACTCGATGTGAGATTAAAGATAAAATTTGTTCTATGATAATTGATAATGGGAGTTGTGCTAATGTTGTGAGTGCATATTTGGTGGACAAGTTAGGGTTGGAATGGACGAAGCACCCTAGACCTTATAGGTTGCAGTGGTTCAATGATAGTGGAGAGGTCAAGGTGAATAAGCTATGCATGGTCTCCTTCAAGATTGGAAGGTACGCTGACGAGGTTCTATGTGATATAGTACCCATGCAAGCTTGTCATATCTTGTTGGGACGCCCGTGGCAGTATGATAGGAGTGATTTTCACAATGAGAGAAAAAATAGATACTCTCTTGAGTATAATGGAAAGAAGTACATTCTTGAACCTTTAACTCCTTCCCAAGTGTATGAAGATTAAAAAAAGATGAAAGAATCAATGGGGAAACATGGGGAGGGATCAAAACGAGAGATTGAAAGGAAAGAAAAGGAGGGAAAATATGAAGTGAGGTGTGAGGAGAGAGAGGGCAGCAAAGAGAGAAAGTAAAGGTAGGGAAGAGTGAAAACAAAAAGCATTGGTGAGAAGAAAGAGGCTAAGATTGAAAAAAAAGTGAACCTTGCAAAAGCCAAAGAATTTTTAATTGCAAAAAAAGAGGGACTGCCTATTGTCTTGCTCACTTATAAGGAAGTTCTGCTTTATAATGATTCACTAACATCCTCCTTGCCTAGTGTTATTTCTAATCTTTTGCAGGATTTTAAAGATGTTTTTCCTGAAGATCTTCCTAAAGGTTTACCGCCTTTAAGAGGAATAGAGCATCAAATTGATTTTGTGCCGGGATCACAAATTCCTAATAGGCCTGCTTATAGGAGCAATCCTGAAAAAACAAAAGAATTGCAAAGACAAGTAGAGGAGCTGCTTGATAATGGATTTGTAAGAGAAAGCATGAGTCCCAGTTCTGTCCCCGTGCTTTTGGTGCCAAAGAAGGATGGAACTTGGAGGATGTGCGTGGAATGCCGCGCCATTAATAAAATAACGGTAAAGTATCGCCATACTATTCCTCGTTTTGATGATATGCTTGACCAATTGCATGGTTCTCAAATATTCTCTAGAATTGATTTGAAGAGTGGATATCACCAAATTAGAATGAATCCTGGAGATGAGTGGAAAACTGCCTTTAAAACTAAATATGGATTGTATGCATGGTTAGTGATGCCATTGGGGTTAACTAATGCACCTAGTACATTCATGAGGATAATGAACCATATCTTTAAGGATTTTCATGAAAAATTTGTAGTCGCTTATTTTGATGATATTTTGATCTTTTCTAAATCTGTAGAAGAGCATGTCGAACATTTGAAACAAGTTTGTAATATGCTTAGGGAGCAACAATTATATGCAAATCTATCCAAGTGCACTTTTTGTGTAGATAAGGTTGTTTTCTTGGGTTTTGTTGTGAGTTCTAGAGGTGTAGAGCTAGATGAAGATAAAATCAAGGCGATTAAATATTGGCCTACACCTAAGAGCATTACTAAAGTTAGAAGTTTTCATGGACTTGCTAGCTTTTATAGGAGATTTGTTAGAGATTTTTGTTCAATTGCTACACCTTTAAATGAAGTCATTAATATGGATAAGGTCTTTAATTGGGAAAAAGAACAAGAGGATGCATTTAATATTTTGAAGGATAAATTGTGTTCTGCTCCTTTGTTACAATTACCTGATTTTAAATAAGTCCTTTGAAATTGAATGTCATGCATCTGGTAGAGGTATTGGGGCTGTTTTAATGCAAGATTCTAAACCAATCGCTTATTTTAGTGAGAAGTTGAATGGGGCTGCATTGAATTATTCTACTTATGATAAAGAATTGTATGCCTTGTTAAGGGCTCTTGCTAGATGGCAGCATTATTTGTGGCCAAAGGAGTTTGTGATAAAAACTGACCATGAGTCTTTAAGATACTTGAAAAGCCAAGGTAAATTGAGTAGAAGACATGCCAAATGGGTTGAATTCATTGAGACATTTCCTTATGTGATTAGCTACAAGTAAGGTAAAGACAATATAGTTGCTGATGCACTTTCAAGAAGGTACGCTCTTGTTTCTACTCTTATTTCTAAATTGATGGGATTTGATCATATTAAGGATTTATATGTTGATGATTTTGATTTTGATGTAGCATTTTCGGCATGTTTAAATGGGCCTTTTGGGAAGTATAATCTAAAAGATGGGTTTCTCTATAAAGAGAATAAACTTTTTGTCCCTAATTGTTCTTTGCGAGAAGTTTTTGTGAGGGAAGCACATTGTGGGGGGCTTATGGGACACTTTGGTGTGCCTAGAATACTTGACATCCTTGCTAAAAATTTTGTTTGGCCTAATATGAGAAAAGATGTAGAAAGATTTTGTGCTCAATGTCTTGAATGAAAACAAGATAAATCTAAAGTGTTGCCACATGGTTTATACACGCCATTACTTGTGCCTATTTCACCTTGGATTGATATTTCTATGAACTTTGTATTAGGATTGCCTAGAACAAGGTATGGTAAGGATAGCATCTTTGTTGTGGTAGATAGGTTCTCAAAAATGGTTCGTTTTATTCCTTGTTTAAAGACTAATGATGCTTCTCATGTTGCTGATTTATTTGTTAGAGAAGTTGTTAAATTGGATGGTATACCTCGAACTATTGTTAGTGATAGGGATGCTAAGTTTCTAAGCCACTTTTGGCGTGTGCTTTGGGGAAAATTGGGAACAAAATTGTTGTTTTCTACTTCTTGTCATCCACAAACTGATGGGCAAACCTAGGTAGTAAATAGAACCTTAGAAAATATGTTAAGGGTTGTTCTAAAAGGAAGATTAACTTCTTGGGAGGATCACTTGCCTATGGTAGAATTTTCTTACAATCGAACTGTCCATTCATCTACTGGTTATTCTCCTTTTGATGTTGTTTATAGCTTTAACCCCCTTACACCCCTTGACTTATTGCCTTTGCCTACTAATGTGTTACACCCCATATTTTCATACGTGAAAGTACGCCATAAATAAATTGATGAAAGCTCGGAAATGAGATGTTACATCCCGCATTTTTGTACGTTAAAGTGTCATCGTAAGTTAATCGACGTATGTTCGGGAATGAGATTATTTAGATATTATAAGTATTATGCTATTTCAAATAAGGGATAATTAAATTCATGAAGGTGAGAGGGTAAACAAATCGAAGAAAACGAGTTTCATCGAAGTTTGACAATTTGGGATAAAGTATGGTCGAGCTATAATACCCCGTATTTATGGACTAGTGCCATACAAGGTACCACATGACCATGATAGTAAGGTGTATAAGGTATGTTAAAAGTGGGTAGTATTTTAAGTAATTTGAGATAATCCTTAATTATGTGAATTATTGGATAATGAGGGAATTAACAAATTAATTAATAATTAGTGGTTTATTAATTAAAGTCTTTAGGATAAAGACTAAGGAAAAATGTGGAAGCGACATGGAAATATATTAGGTGACTCTTGAATAACCTTGCAAGGTGGCAACACTTCAAGAGATAGGCACCTTATCTCTTTGGATTAAAGAATGTCATCAAATCACTTCTTTAATTGACTAAAAAATAAAGATACTTCATCTTCAAGTTACGGATGAACTTCAACAAGAAAACTTATGCAATATTATGATCAAAATTACAAAACTGGAGATGTTTTACATCATCCAAGCAACAGAATTTCAGCAAAAGAAGTTATACTAGGTAATATTATATCAATGGAATTTTGCGATTCTAAGGGAGTACGATGCAATCTTTCTCAAGAATATCATTGGATTTTTCCCCAATTCGATCTTGACGTCACATGTTTTGTCGTGATTGTCGTATGTTAGAAAGATTGTTAAGACAATCGACTCAGGTATGTTAAGGCTATCCCTTCTTTCCTTTTGGCATGATCTATACGACACGAACGAAATGAGCAAATGCACAATTTCCATAAATGACTCTATTCATAGAAGTATTAGAGGTGCCTATGTTCTTGAATTCCCATGTCTCTTATTATTACACCATCTATTCATGGGTCTCAGAAAATACGTAAGTTGATAATGTTTACTTCATGATATTAATCAAAGTCATAATGGTCTTATGACATTCTAAAAGATTTTATTGACGTACTTCTCATGCATTGCATTCATTTATACATGTACATTGACCCATGACCAGATGGCATTATATACACGTATATTATACGTATATGAGATATGGGAAAAGGTTATGGCGTTATATATGCACCACCACCTGATCAGCTGGTATACGTCGATGATTTGCCCACAGTGGCTGAGATGATATGATGGAGTGCCCTTAGAGGCTTGATGATGTTATGAACATATATACCTAAGCATGGTATGATATGTATATGCATATGCATGACATTGTAAATATTAATGATTCACAGAGTTATTCAGACATACATGTCGAGTCTTTTACTCCATGTTTTTCTCATGCCTATTTTTTACTGATTTTCACTCCTTACATACTCGGTACATTATTTGTACAGACGTTCCTTTGCCGGGGGATGTTGCGTTTCATGCCCGCAGGTCCCGATTGACAGGTTTTGAGCCCTCCAAGTAAGCTATCAACTCAGCGAAAGGTGTTGGTGCGCTCCATTTGCTCTGGAGTTGCTCGTTTGGTCAGTATGATTTAGACGTGTATTGTTTGGTATGGCGGGGCTATGTCTTCACCTTTATGACAAATATATATATTCTTAGAGGCTTGTAGACAGATGTCATGTACGTAAAAGATTGTATGGCCTTGTCGGCCTATGGTTAGTGTACGAGTGGTTATTTTGGTCTTATAGGCCCGTATGTCTTATGTATAAGTTGATATTTCATATTGTATTCTATTATCTCATGGCAGCCTCTCCAGCTCAGTTATCTATGATAGTATAATACGAAAAGATATGTTATGTTGGTACTCGGTTGAGTAAGGTACCGGGTGCCCGTCGCGGCCCATCAGTTTGGGTCGTAACAAATGTGGTATCAGAGCAGTTCTATCCTAGGGGGTCTACAAGCCGTGTCTAGTAGAGCCTTATTTATGGGTGTGTTGTGCACCACCCTTATAAGCAGGAGGCTACAGGTAATTTAGGACTGTCTCTCTTTCTTCTTACTCTAGATCGTATGGTAGAGCTCAGTTGTAAGAACTCAATTTCCTAAACTCTATCTTATTCAGAATACGATGATGCCTACATCTAGAAAGATTGTTGGTAAGAGATTGAATGTGGCTATGGAAGAGTTGAGTAAGAGGAACTCAATTTTTGCATCATGCTTATGATGGATAAATATGAGGTATTCAGCAGATCATGTGTACTCTAAGATGTGTAAACTTCTTGATAAGGATCCCTAAGGCAAGAATGTCTATCCACTCTTATAGGTGAAAGGCAATGAGAGATTCAGAAGATAGATACAAGTTTCAACAAGTAAATGAAGCAAGATGAAGAAGGGTACGAGGTGCCCAGTTAATGAAGATTAGCAGTATTTACAATTCAGGCAGAGGAATATAAGCCTTTTGAGTTACCTTCAACAGTAGTAGAGGTATGTACAATCGGCCACACCCATCTCATTTATGCCCTATGGGGGCTAACATAAGTAGTATAAGAGAAGGCAGGATATCAGGATCTAGCTGGGGTTATGGTAACCTAAAAATGGTGGATATTTCCGAAGGATATTGCAAATGTGCTAATAGATCTCCTTGTGAGACGCCCAGATGGTGCACTCTAAAATAGTACAACTAGATATGAGTACTACAATGATAGGCACTGGAAGCCTATAAGGAATAAATATTATCTTAGTGTAACTCCCGTCCTTAGTAGAGAGATAATGTTAGGCAACTCGAAGACCCAGTGGATGGAGCAAGGGGAGCTAAAAGCAAAAGAATATCTTGTTGAAGTTTTCGGAATAAAGTGATAGACAGAAATGTTAGCAGGAAAATAAGAAGAGAGTTAAGGAAGAATTATGAGTAATATGCGATACATCGATGACAAAGGATAATCAAAAAGATGACAGTATTACAGAGTCTATAGTCAAGTGAAGAAAAAGACAAGAGGTGATGTTACATCTCACATTTTCGAACGTTAAAGTTTCGTCGTAAGTTAATCGACGTAAGTTCGGGAATAAGATTATTTTGAGATTGTAAGCATTATGCTATTTCAAACAAGTGATAAGTAAATTCGTGAAAGTGAGAGGGTAAACGAATCAAAGAAAATGAGGTTCGTTGAAGGTTGTTGGTTTGGGATAAAATATGGTACGAGCCATAATATACGGTATGTATGGACTAGTACCATACAAGGTACTACATAACAATGATCGTAAGGTGTACAAGGTATGTTAAAAGTGAGTAGTATTTTAAGTAAGTTGAGATAATTCTTAATTATTTTTGTAATGGGATATTACCTAATTAATTAGGAAATTATTGGATAAAGATTAAATTTCTCAATGTGGCAGCCCACCCTTCAAACTAAGTGACTCATAAACCAAATTGAAAGGTGGCAACGAATTTGTACACGTGTTCACATGCACCGAAAAATTTAAAATTCAGAAATTCTTGGTTGGCCACTAATTTTATTAGTGAATTGGTGACAGGTCAAGTGGTAATCAATTTTAATTTAGGTGCACTAAACATGTTTACCATTGCTGATACTCCATAAATTATATTCCTAGTTGTTATGTTTTCCTGATTCACCTAGCTCTTTAGCGTGCCAATACAAGAACGTGGAAATGGTTAGAAGGATTAGACATCTCTTTCATGGATTAAAATAAACATGATGGAGAAATTGGTCGGCATTTGGTTTATGTTACTATTGTGAGTGAATTTGGTGTGCTCTCATTCTTCGAAAGCCTATTATAAACGTTCACCCATTAATTTGGTATGGAGAAGGAGTTAACAAACGTTCAACATCCTTAGCTAAGGATAATTCTTTGGGAATTCATGCCTTGACGATAATGCTTTTGAATATGATCCAAGTTTAAATGTTTATCTACGACCTTCTTGAGTTCTTATGAGTAATTAAGGTATGTTAAGGCTATCCCTTCTTTCTTTTTGGCATGATTCATACGATACAAACGAAACGAGTAAACGCACAATTTTCATAAATGACTCTATTCATAGAAGTATTAGGGGCGTCTATGTTATTGATTCCCCATATGAATTATTATTATATCTTCTGTTCATGGGTCTCAGAAAATTACGTATTTGATAAAGTTTATCCGAAAGACATATTGATTTTTATGACAATCCAAGAAATCTTATTAACGTAATTCTTATGTATTTCATGCATTTATACATATACATTGACCCATGACCAGATGGCGTTATATACGCATATATTATATATATATGGGATATGGAAAAGGTTACAACATTATATACGCACCACAACCTGATCAGCTGGTATACGTTGATGATTTTCTCACACTGGCCGAGATGATATGATGGTATGCCTTCAGAGGCTTGTTGATGTTATGAACGCATATACCTATGCATGGTATGACATTTATACCCATATGTATGACATTATAAATATGAATGATTCATAGAGATATTCAGACATACATGTCGAGTCTTTTACTCCATATTTTTTTCATGTGTATTGTTTACTGATTTTCATTCCTTATATACATGGTACATTATTTGTATTGATGTCCCTTTGGTTGGGGATGCTGCGTTTCATGCCCACAGGTCCCGATAGACAGGTCGAGAGTCCTCCAAGTAGGCTATCAGCTCTGCAGAAGATGTTGGTGCGCTCCATTTGCTTCGGAGTTGTTTGTTTGGTCAGTATGATTTAGATGTGTATTGTTTGGTATGGCGAGGCTCTGTCCCAACCTATATGATAATTATGTATTCTTATAGGCTTGTAGACAGATGTTTTATACGTAAAAGATTGTATGGCCTTGTCGACCTATGTTCAGTGTACGAGTGGTTATTTTGATCTTATAGGCCCGTATGTCTTATGCATAGGTCGGTATTTAATGTTGTATTCTACTTATCTCACGGCAGCCTCTACGGCTTAGCTATCTATGATAGTATGATATGAAAAGGATACGTTATGTTGGTACTCAGTTGAGTAAGGTACCAGGTGCCCGTCGCGGCCCATTGATTTGGGTCATGACAAAAGTGGTATCAGAGCAGTTCTGTCCTAGGGAGTCTACAAGCCGTGTCTAGTAGAGTCTTGTTTATGGGTGTGTTGTGCACCACACTTATAAGCAGGAGGCTACAGGGCATTTAGGTCTGTCACTCTTTCTTCGTACTGTAGATCATGTGGTAGAGCTCAATTGTAAGAACTCAATCTCCTCAACTCTATCTTATTCATAATACGGCGATGCCTACCTTTAGAAAGACGGTTGGTAAGGGATTGAATACGACTGTGCAAGAGTTGAGTCAGAGGAACTCGATTTTGCATCATGCTTATGAAGAGTAAATGCAAGGTCTCCAGCAGATCATGTGTGTACTAAGACGTATGAGCTTCTTGTTAAGGAGCCTTAAGGCATGCATATCTATCCACCCTTATGGTGAAAAGCGAAGAGAGAATCAGGAGGTACAAGTTTCAACAAGTAAAAGAAGCAAGATGAAAAAAGGTACGAGGTACCCAACTAGTGAAGATTATCATTATTTACCATTCAGGAAGGGAGATATAAGCATTTTGAGTTACCTTCAACTGTAATAGAGGTATGTATAATTGGCCACACCCATCTCAGTTATGCCCTATGGGGGCTAACAGAAGTAGTATAAGAGAAGGCAGGATATCATGATCTAGCTGGGGTTAGGGTAACCCAAAATGGTGAATGGATTGTTAGCGTTAGCTGACATTGCCGAAGGATATTATAGATGTGCTAATAGATCTCCTTGTGAGATGCCCAGATGGTGCACTCTAAAATAGTACAACTAGATATGAGTACTACAAAGATAGGCACTGGAAGCCTGGAAGGGACAAATATTATCTTAATGTGACTCTTGCCCCTAGTAGAGAAAGAATGTTAGGCAACCCAAAGAGCCAGTAGATGGAGCAAGGGGAGCTAAAAAGCAAAAGAATGTCTTGTTCGAGTTTTTAGAATAAAGTGATAGACATAAATGTTAGCAGGAAATAAGAAGAGAGTTAAGGAATCACTATGAGTAAGATGTGATACATGGATAACAACGGTAGATCAAAAAGATGACAGTATTGCAGAATCGATAGTCAAGTGAAGAAAAAGATGAGAGGTGACAAGCCTTGAGACAAAAAAAGATTATAGGCCATAAAGTCATATCCTCATTTCTAGAAATAAGTTTGTGACTCCAACGCGACTACCAAAAGGAAAAGTTAGACCCAAAGTAATAAGAAATCAGCGTGGACTGACGAACAAGATAAACTAAACATGAACTAGGGACCGAGTAATAGTCGGCATCATGAGAATTTCATAGATTGCGTCCCGGCGATAAGAGAATGGACAATAGAAGAATAACCCTTAAAGGTCATTCAGGAAGACGCTTCCCTAAAGCAAGCAATGGGAGCAAAGTTAAGCTTAAGGGATTATGTGTGCCAGTTATACTAAGTGTCACCCTTGCGAGTAAGGATATTTGTTATCCTTGGTATGAAAGGGTTATCACGAGGCAAGTATGGGTCATCAATGATGTTAAAAGACGCCAAATATGAAGAGATAAAACATCTATAAGTAGATCGTCATAGCTCTAACTCTTAGTACTCCCCTAAAGGGGGAAATATGGAGTAATGTGGCATTAAGTCAGAACTAAGTGGTTCTAGTAACTATGGAATGGTAAAGGAAGAATGCGATAAAAATGAGAAAGGAATGAGATTACACTTATTCAGCTCCTACGTATATGCTACGATTCCATAATATTAAGGAATCACGATGCCAAGGAGAGGAAGTAAGGGTTCCTGCCCGAGATGTTATCGATAGATAAAGAGCCAGTGCAATATGTACGTTAACACAAAGGAAATAACCCAAGAAAGATTACGCGGAGTAATGATATAAGAATGGGCCAACGAGTACTTAGTAGTTGATTCAGGGAGAGCCTAGTTATGGCTACTCAAGAGGATACAAACAAATCAGCAGGTTGTGCAAGAGAAAACATATAGTAAACCCCAATATAGTGAATTCAGCCCCGCTATTATGACATTGTAATACTTGAGAAATATTCGGATAAGGAGTCAGGGTAGTTAAAGGTACCATATGAGTGTTACGGATATAAAAGAGAGTGTCACTAGGAAGAAAGACAAAATATTAGTTCAGAAGCAACCCTACAAGCACAAGGGGGTGGAGATAAGTAACTACGGATAATTATAGGTGAGTACATCAAACTTTCTGTCGGGTAAACGATATAACAAGCTTGTAACTTTACTAGAGCCAGAAGGTCTCCCTAAGTAATACAACGAAAGACTAGGTGGGGATATAAGAAAGAAGGCTTCAACCTAAGAACAGTGACCTAAAAAAGGAAATGGTCTTGTAGCAACAGTCTCACAACAACATTGTATGCACTCTATAAGAAAGTGGCACATATCGTGGCTAATGAGCGGGAAATGAGACCAAAAGTAATATTCAAGACCATGTGAATTGCACAAAATTCCAACATGCATGGGAACTAAGATAAGCTAAGTATGCACGCAACAACGGGGCAGAAAGACCAGGAAAAGTAATTTCTTACGTTTAAAGAAAGCTGAGATGGAACGAAGGGAATTATTCTACTAATGATCCAGAGTTAGTTACATTATGAACGCACTTAATATTTCAAACTATTATCCATGCAGCATATATATTGACATTCATACAACCGTAGAAGACTCCAGTATAAGTTAAAAGAAGGAATTGAGCCCAGGGCATAAACAAAGGATTGAATTGTTAGAAGATTGTATCATGGATATTCGCCCATGAAAGGCTAAAGTGATAACTAATACTAGGAGCCGCAGATCAGAAGATAGCTTAAGCCTACATAAAGACTGATTAGAAGGAAGAGGAAACTAAAGAGTTACATAAACTAAGTAAATCAGGAGTCTGATTATTAGACCCAGAAAATTATTGAAATCGTGATTGAGAATATTGCAGAATCACTCTTAATGTCAGAGGTACAAGAGAGATAGTACAACAACCATATTCAATAATGGCTCTACGATAAAGCTAGTTAAAAGAGTACCAGCCTCATAAGAAGTAGTATGAACCTCCCACTGGATTGTGTACACACCAGAGGTGCAAGTATTATAATAGAGCTTTAAGTTGTGGATGTGAATCATACCTATATGGAAGGGAGGTCATGAAGGAAATAGAAGATGTGATGCGAGCTTTTAAGGCAAGTAAGGTAAAGGTGAACAACGTAAAATATACTCAGGTCCAGAAGATTGTGAATAATCTATAACTTCAAGATGAAGGGCTAGAAGCATTGGGATTCCGTATCTAGTAATGATAGCAGCGTCGTCAGTGGCATATCTTCCAGCCTATGGTTTCTAGGTACCGAGAGGCCTAGTTAAGAGAGTAAAGAAGAGTTTGAGATGATGTGATGTCTCGCTTGATGTTCCAAAATAACACAAGGAAATCTATGGTGCAAGCAAGTTGAAATAAGGTTGCGAGTAGTACAACTAGATATGTGTAGGTCGCAAGCTAAAGTATGGTAAAGTGATAAGGATTTAGGAAGACAGGAGTAAGGATAAAAAAAGGCGAGTGAAGAGGTGACGAAAATGGATAAGTCTTTAGGATTAAGCCCATGAAAACAAGAGAGCCTGATGGTTTCTCTAAGTTATAGAAAGCTCAGTATAGCTTAAATGAACTCAAAGGAGTCTAATACTAATAGCATTTAAAAGATATGGAATGCTTCCATGGTAGTAAAATGAGGATATACTTGTGATAAATGAAGGATGACGTTTGGGCCTTCGATTGAGTGATGATTTGAAGGGATTTCATGAATTGTACAAGATTAAAATACCCACACAAGTAGTGAGCCACATTGGGATGCTACAAAGTACAGTTTTTGAAGTACAGTATCGCCGCTAAGTGGATCAGGAAAATCACTTCGAATATTCCTCAATGCAAACATTATTTAAGAGAGGTACATATATCAATTTCAAACCAAATTTCATGGCATCTTAAGAACGTGAGGTTTGGCAATTATAAGGGAATACGGTGCAATCTTTCTCAAGAATATCATATGGATTGTTCCCTATTTTGATCTCGCTGTTACGTGTTTCGCCGCGATTGACGTGTGTAAGAGGGATTTTCAAGAGAACCGACTTAGGTATGTTAAGGCTATCCCTTCTTTCTTTTTGGCATGATCCAAATGAAATGAGCAAAATACGCAACTTCCATAAATGACTCTATTCATAGAAATACTAGAGATGCTTATGTTCTTGATTCCCCATGTGTCCCATTATTCTATCATCTGTTCATTGGTCTCAGAAAATACATAAGTTGACAAAGTTTTATTTCATGATATTAATCAGAGGCATAATGGCCTTATGACGTACCGAGAGATTTTATTGACGTACTTCTCATGCATTGCATTCATTTATACATGTACAATGACACATGACCAGATGTCGTTATATACGTGTATATATATATATATATATATATATATGTGTATAAGAGA